>PVIJ01010496.1:0-59914 GCA_004024925.1 Scalopus aquaticus
GGATGTGGAGAAAAAGGAACTCTTCTACACTGCTGGTGGGAATGTGAACTGGTCCAACCACTATGGAAAGCTGTATGGAGATTCCTCAAATTGCTAAACATGGAGCTCCCATACGACCCAGCAATCCCACTTTTGGGAATTTACCCAAAGGACACAAAAACACTAATCCGAAAGGATACATGCACCCATATGTTCATTGTGGCACTGTTCACAATAGCAAAGGTATGGAAGCAACCCAGATGTCCAAAAATAGATGATTGGATCCAGAAGATGTGGTACATATACACAATGGAGTACTATTCAGCATGGAAAGAAGATAAACACATGCAATTTGCAGCGACATGGATGGAATTAGAGAGAATCATACTCAGTGAAATAAGCCAGAAAGAAAAAGAAAAATATCGAATGGTTTCACTTATAACAGGACTATAGGGAGGCTGGGTGGGAGAGAGACACTCAGCGGTGGGGGAGGGGGGCGGAGGGGAGGATAAGGGCACAAAATGGAAGAGAGGAGAATACAGGGGACCATGGAGATGGATCACGGGTGAATTGGTGGTGGGCTGCCCAAGGGGAATACAAAATGTAAAAGACATAAATAACAATTAAAAATAAAAATCTGAACAACAACAACAAAAAAAATAAATATATAAATATTTGTCTGTTCTTTTTTTTTTTTTAGAACCTTACTCTTTTTGTCCAAAGCTGATCAAAATCAAGACAAGGGAATCTACAAGCCTCTGCACTCGCAGTGTGATGAGGCGGCTCCTCCCCTGTGCTGATGGAGAAGCCCGGTCTTCCACAGTGACTGTTAGCATTGACCTACATTAGACTTAAATCAGTTTTCTGAGCAGTGATTTGTTACGACTGTGGGGAATCTTATCAGTCTTACGCATCCTTCAGGTTAGATAAGATGGAAACAATAGGTCTCATAGGTTCTACTTATTTCTTGAACTAGTAGGTTATCCTTGATCAATGCTTGTTACTATTTTTTTTTCTATGATTTCATTAGGGTGTGCTCATTTGTTTATTTCTAGGGTCACTCCTGGCTGAAGCATCCAGGGGAACTATGGCCCTGATGTTAGTTACCAGCTCTCATAGGGGAATTCCAGGGCCAAAAATACATTCTTCTCTCGAAGATCTCTCCTGTTTGTATGGTTTTGAGGAACCACATTATTTAGCCATACTATTGAGTAAGAGTAACATTTTAAAAAGCATGTCTTATACAGGGAGACGGGGAGGGGGGGAATACCATTAAAATAATTAGGAATCTGTAGAGCTCTCTAATAGTAAGGCTTTTAACATTTACGATTCAAATTTTCAACATTTTATGATAACTTTAAGTTTACAGAAAAGCTGAAGAATTATACAGTGATTACACATAAACCCAGCTTCTAGATTCTACCGCCAGCCTTTTGCTATGTGCACTTGATCACAAATGTATCTGCTTATTCCTCAATCTACCTTTCTTTTTAGGCATTTCAGAGTTGCAAATATCAGTACACTTTATTCCTTTGATTGTTTTTTTTTCTTATTGATGTGATCCACAGTGGGTTCTCCAAAACTTAGAATCAAAATACCTACTTTCTAAGAAGTTCTGGTCACCACTGCAAGGTGAGGAAAGCATGCCACTGTGGTTTCTACTTGCGTCCCACAAGCCTTCCTGAAAGGCTGCAAAGAGCAGCTCCCAGGTCCCCACTCCTGTTTGGCTGTGCAGCTGTGAAGCCTATGCATGCAACTGGGATTCTGAGGACAAGCAAGATTTCTCCTCAGTGTTGGGCCACAGTGAGAGGTTCTCACTTTGCTGGCGTCTAAGGAACAATGTTTGTCTTCTACTTGGATGGAACCCTGAACTAAGGAATCGAGAAGCATGGACCGCAACGACTGCTTTGGTAGCCCCAGAGAGCAGAGCACAGTAATGAGGAGATGGCTGCACTAGGGACTAGACTCCCTGGACAAGCGGTTCTCCACCTCCCAGGCGAGCAGTTCTCAACCCCCCAGGCTAGGAGGGACAAGGAGATTAACTAGTTTTTGAACTGGCTAATTAAAGACAGTGGGGGTGGGGGGCCTTCTCTGGGAGGAGGCTGTATTGCAGAGTGGAATCAGGCAGCCTCATTGTGTTGTAGATCTTAGAATGCCTGGCTCTAAAATGTCATGAGAATCCTTGACTTTAAGATTATTTGACACCACATTGAGGAGTTCTTATTAAAACCAGCTTTTTCCTCTTCTTATTTTTTATACTCCTTGACAATAGACAATACTGGGACATATTTTCAGAAATCCATGAAAACCATAAAAATTCATGAAAGAGCTCTTCAGTTGCAAAGAATTAACCAACAAATAATCAGACCCCTCTTCTCCCTGGACAACTTTTGTGATGATCCTGTTCTGAGTATGCTTATAATTCAGCTAATATTTTTGAGCACCTACTATGAGCTAGACATAGTTCTCAATTTGGGGAACTCAGTGATGAACCCGACAGGCAAGAACCCTGTCCCTGGGAGAGCAAATTCTCACAGCAGGAGCCAAAATCTAAACAGTAAATCGGAGATGATAATAACAGTAGCAAATGATGCTTCTTTGCATTTAACTGATAAAGTAGTTAATATTATCATCCCACCCCTATCATCCCAAAAATGTGTAGAGAAATTGGAACCCTTGTGCACTGTTGTTGGGAATTTAAAATGGTGCAGCTGTTCTGTAAAATAGTGTGGTGATTCTTCAAAAAATTAAAAATAGAATTGCCATATGATCCAGCACTTCCATTTCTGGGTATATATCCAAGAGAATTGAAAACAGAGACTCAAACAGATGTTTGGACTCTCCTGTTCACTGCAGCATTATTTACAATAGCCAAGAGATGGAGGCAGCCCAAATGTCCACCCACAGATGACTGGATGAAGAAAATGTAGTATATACTCAGGATGGGATTTAACCTTAAAAAAGAAGAAAACTATGTCTCCGGTTTCAGCGTGGATGAATGTTGAGGACAAGTGAAGTGAATCAGTCACAAAGACAAATGTATGATTCTGTTTACATGTGAAATCTAAAGTAGTCAGATGCAGAGACACACAAGTAGAATGGTGGTCGCCAGGGCCTGGGCGGGGGACTGCAGTGCTGCTGTTCAGTGAGTGCAGAGTTTCAGTTTTCTAAGATGAACAAGTGCTGGAGATCTGTTGTTCAGCAATGTGAATATATTGAACACTTAGTGGTACACTTTTACCCACGGTTAGAGTGATCAATGTGTTTTTTAAACAGTGATTAAAAGAAGTTTTTAATGAGAAAAGTGAAGTACAGTTCTGGTGTCACACAGCCAATAGAGTGGCGGGGTTGGAAGTCAGTTTCAGCAGTGAGGTCCTAGAGCTTATACGTTCAGTCACTGTTCTAACTGCTTCGAACGCTTTTGGCAATACTGAGTGCTGGGGAGAAAATAAAATTGTGGAGTTTTAGAGAAAACGATTGAGCTGGGGTGATGGGGAGGAGGGACCTCAGGAGGGCCCTGTAAGCAGCTGGAACGGTGAATGCTCAGGGGCTGGGTGGGGGACCGGGCTATGGGGTGTGACCTGGGAGGCTCTTACCTGGAGGTTGGATTTGCTTTTGAGTGCAATGGCAAGTGATGACTGTTTTAAGTAGGGAAGAAGCATATTCTGTTTTAGTGAGTGCTACCGTAACTTAAGTTGGAAAGGAAATTGAGAAGAAATTCTAGAATACTTATTTATTCATTTGTAATCAAACATCAAATGGAAGACTTAGCTGAGGTTATCAGACTTCAAGTTTCACAAGATTAAATCCTTGCCTTCCCCCACCTCCATCATCATTTCTTGTGCGTTTCCTCTTTGGGTGTATAGGTGTGATGAATCTACAAACAAGGCAGCTATGCCCTTCCATTTCTTTTTGAAAGATACATAAAGATGATATAGGAGAAAGGCTGCTATTCTAAAGCCTGGGGCCCACTCCTTAAGGAGGTGGCTAAGGTCTGTCAGAATTCATGAGAGCTGAGGAAATTAATTGGAAAAGAAAGGCAGAAGTATATTGCAGGTATTTGATAAACAGCGCTCAGCACTGCTAACTATAATGTCCGTGAGAAAAACACGATCCCAGCTGGCCCTGAACAAAGCACATTATTCGAGGCCCTGATTCCACTATATGTCATTTGGCAAAAAAGCAGTCTCTGGGCATCTGTTGATGATGTTAAGTGAGGACCTGCTGCCACCCATGGTGGGAGTGTGGGGGCAGGCTCTGGGGGACACCAGCACATAGGCACCGGTTCAGGTTCCTGCACTGTTAGCCACGATTTACCTGTGAGCACGGCAGATGCTTAACGGAAATGTTTCTGTTGTTCCAAGTTAATGAAGCTTCAAAGGAAATGAAATTTCAAAGTTTCTGAAACTAATTTAAATGGAAAGTACAAAATATAATCTTAAGATTTAGGTGACGTTTATCTGACATTGTGGTTGAAAATCTCATTTGAAATCTGATCAGGAACCTTTCCCCTTTTGTGTGAGCTTCAAGAGGACTTGCTAGAAGTTTGGGTTAAGTTCTAGAGATGACTTTTACGACATTGTCTTAAGTGAATCATTTGGAAACTTTGGATTTCGTCCCTATTTTTAACATATCTTTATTTTATTCTTCAGAATAATTTTAAGTTTACATAAAAAGTGAGCAGAGAGCATGGTTTCCAGAGCAACCCTCCATGTCAGTTTCTCTATTATTAACATCTTACCTTAGGGTAGCACATTTTACAGCTGACAGGTATTGACACATTATTACCTAAAGCCCATGATTCCCAGTCGGGTCCACTCTTTGTGCCATGTAGTTCTCTGGGCTTTCACAAATGTGTAGGACAGATGCCCCTGTTACGGTGTCATACACAATAGATTTACTGCCCTAAAATCCCCTTTGCTCACCTCTTCCCACCCCCCAGTTTCTTTTACTATTTTCATAGTATTGTCTTTTCTGAATGTTCTGTAACTGGAGTCATACTTGATATAGCCTTTTCAGAATGGCTTTTTTCACTTAGTAATACGTATTTAAGACTGCTCCATGTTTTTTCACAGCTTGGTAGCTCATTAATATCACTGGATAATACTCCGTTGTCCTGTGTACAACCATGTCTTTACCTACTGAGGAACATCTTGGTTGTTTCTAGTTTGGGGCAGTTATAAATAAAGCTGCTATAAAAATTTGTACAGCTTTCATGTAGACATAGGTTTTCAACTCATTAGGTGGCTTCCTAGGAGTGTGATTGCTGAATCGTATTGTAAGACTATGTTTAGCTCCGTGAGGAACCGCCAAACTGTCTTCACACAATTTTTATTCATGTGTATTTGAAGCTGTTGCCCTCCACACTCCACCCGCAACCACAACTTCTGGCTGTGAAAAAAAAATCAGGCTTGATATCAAAAATCATTTATTTTGCTCTATCTTGAAGTTATCTAGGGTAGAAAGTCTCAGTGTTTTTTACTTTTCATGAATGAGGTAGAAATATGTATCTTTCATGATCTTTAAATGATTCTTTGCTATGTTTTAAGATGCACTATTTCTTTTGAAATTTCATTAGCATTCAAGAAGAGCACTAGATTTTGATTAGCTTTGACATAGGATTGTATAGCTTTATCCTATTTACAGGCAAGAAAATTGAGGCACAGAGAGGTTAGGTAAGTTGCCCGAGGTCACACAGCAAGTAGTCTGGCTAGGATTCCAGAGAGTCGGGCCAGCTGTGGACCTTCTGTTTCATTTTGCTGGATGCAGCCAGGGAGTAGTTTCCCCTCTGTCATTGCCCTCAGTAAGACACAGGCGGCTGTGGATGTTGTGTTGCTCGGTGGTGATTGGCCACATCGAATAGGAAGAGTGACTATTGTGGGTTCACATGTTGGCCGTCAAGAGGTTGTTTCTACACTTGAGTCCGGACGGTGATTTGGAGGCGGCGCAGCACCATGTGGGGAGAAAGACAAAGCAGCTATTTAAAAAATTCACAATGACTGCTCTAATCCTTAGTTTATTGCTAATTTTATCTACCATTTTTGTATTGTGCAGAAAGTCTTACCTGCCTCCTTCAGTGATAGGTGTGCATTCGTAAGGTAGGAAGAGACTGGGAAGAAGAACGGCATTTTCAAAGGTTTCTTCTTGCAGAACACTTAGCAGTGTTTTCTCTCTGTTCAAAAAATATTTTTGAGTTAAGGAGAAATGATATTCAGTCATAAAGCATTTTTATAACTGTGTTATTGATCCTAAGATGTACATTTTAATCTCTGAAATGGGACTACATCTTCCAGTTTGACATCTTAAAATTAGACTTGGTGGTGTTAGTGCCTTTTTAATGGAACATAAGGTAAGGTACATCCTGTAATGGATGGGTTTTAGACTTTCTCCAGTATGTTATTCTGTTTAGTAGTTGCTCTAAAAAGAAAAAAAATGTTACATTCCCTCTGCCTTGCCCTTTATAATGCCATTGTGGCTTCTTGGCCTTTCTTCTGTATTTGGTACTTTATAGCCACGGGCCAAGGCAGAGGCGGGCATAGGCCACTGGACTTGGGTTTGTACCTCAGACCTGATTGTCCTGCAGTCATCTGAAGTGGACTAACACCAATTCTGTTAGTGTGTTGCAGCTTTTTAGAATGTTATTTTAATGTCTTTTTAAGGAATTTTTTTCCTTTATCTGAGGATTTTAAGTGATCACTTAGTTAGAAGTTGATTTTTTGGGGCAAGAAATAAAGCACTCAAATGTGAAGGAAGTGCACATAGAACTCAAAAGCTTTTACATATGCACACACATACTTACATGTTTGTGTATATATACACACATATAGACACACGTGTATATGCACGTCTGTATAACCATCACCAGATCAAAACAAAAAACACTTGCAGCACCACAGCAGGCTCTCCTGTGCCCCTTGTGGTTCAATACCCTCTCTACCTCTACCCCCAGATTAACCACTCAGCTGGTTTCTATCACCACAAATGTGTTGGTGTGTTCCTGGCCTGCTCTGACACTTCCTGTGAACTCATTTGTGGCTGGCTTCTGCTTGGTAGAATGTTTTCAGCATATCTCAGCTCTTCACTCCTTTTCCTGGCTGAGTAACATTCTGCTGTGTGGCAGCACTACACTTTCTCTGTTCATCTCCTGTGGACACTTGGGTTGTTCCCACTTTCTGGCTATTGTGAATAATGCTGCTGTGAACATTCATGTCCCAGTTTTTGTGTGGACCCGTTTTCAGTTCTCTTGGGTAAGTACCTAGGAGAGGAATTCATTCTGAGTTACGTGCAAACTCTGTTTAACTTTTTGAGGAACTGCCAAACTGTTTGCCAAAATGACTGTACTTTGTTGCACTTTTAAAAAGATTTTCTTGTCTGTATTTTCTGCCTTGGGTTTAAATGTCATTTTTCTTATTTTTAAGGTAAACACTTAGCTTATCGTTTTCCCCTTATTTTCTAAAATAAGCATTTTAAGATGTGAGTTTTTGAGTATTGTTTTAGCTACAGCACACAAGTATTGGTAGGTACTATTTTCATTGTCATTCTTTGAACAGTATTTTCTAATGTACATTATCATAACATCTTTGACCAATAAATTATTTAGAATTGTGTTTCTTATTTCCAAACAAATGGATTTTTTAGTCACTGTTTTATTATTGGTTTCTGACGTAATTATTCTGTGGTCAGAGAATGTGGTTCTTATGATACCCATTGTTTCCATTAGCGTCTCATGCAAGAAACATGATGCATGTTGAATGTTTGGGCAGGAAGGGACCATGTAAAACAGAGCTGCTTTCCATAGACCTGGAACAGCACGAGGAATGGGCTCCAGCCTGGGTCTCCAGAATTGGGTCACAAAGGCAACCTAGCTGCCATGGGGTCCACAACTGTAAATCAAGAAGCTACTGCTACCGCAGTGCTCTTAATTCCAGGAAGCTAGAGAATGATCATGAGAACACTTTTCCAGAAAAACCTACACTTGCCCATCCTCGCAGCCAGCCAAGAAGCAGCTTCATCAGAGGGCAGAACGAGGACCACTGCTTCACTTCTTTCTTCCGAATCTGGTGCAGAGCACCCCATTTGTAGAGCTGAATTCATCTTTTGAAGGCTAGGTGTGATTTTGAGCTTTCTAACTTCTGCTTTACAGTAGTGAGGTACCTTCAAGGTTGAGGAAAGCCAATTTATTAAGACTTATGTAATGGACCAGTGTGCAGTCAGTTTGCATAAACTTTCCCCCTGTGTTGAGAAGAATGTGCATTGCACAGCTGGTGGGTACAGTGAGCTGGCTGGAACATGTCTCCTGCAGTTGTAAGAAGCAGTATTATTTTATGTTCTACAAAGAAAAAGCTGCAAATTCATCCAGACTTCGTGATTTCTTCTCTGTTAGAATATTTTATTTACATTGGTTGGAAGAGTTCTTTAAACTTATTTAAACATTGAATATTTATAAACTTTACATTGCACATAAATATAAAAGATGAAATCTGAGCAACACACTGATACCCAGCTTGATACCCAGTTGGTCAGGATACCCCAAGAACTTCAGTCAAAGCACCGCCCCTGGAGTCACTCTTCACTCCGTGCCTGGGATTGTGTGGCTGAGCATCGCTCTCCTCGTGCCGTTGGGGAGCACCGCGGATGTGGCATTTCTTGAAAGAGTGCTCCTCTGTTACCTCTGGGGATTTTTCAGATTTTGTTGATTTTTCTACGAGGACTTCCTTGATCTTACCAGAGGGTATCAGTGAAAGGTTTGAAGTAATAACTGAACTCACAGTATTTCATCAGATGATTCTTCAATTCTATTTCTGACTGAGACATGAAAGAGTAGCAGTTGTTCCATTACACTTCTGGCCAGAGCAGGCATGCCCACGAGTATGTAGGCAGTGACCTACAGGTGCCGCAGCTAACTCTAGAGCTGTGGAAACATGGCCAAACTGCATCTTAACATTGGTGAAGTGTGTTATGTCCATTAGTTCAAGCTGGCTAAGTGTGTTAGTCAAATCTTTATCTTTACCTTTTTTTTTAACCTCTGATGGAAAAAAATTCCATTTTTACATGTACATCTGTCGATTTTTGCTTGATAGATTTTGATTGTGCAAATTCAGACTTGTTGATCATGTGTGATTAGTCATCATTACCTATGATGTCCACTCTGTTTTTACTGTGCTGATATGACGGGCTTAGCACTCCTTAGGATTTGCTATGTACTTTCTACTCTTTCACCTTCAGTGTTCTTATATTCTCAGTGTGTTTCCTATAGCACATTTAATTGCACTTTTTGTTTCTGTGTTTACGTTCAGCGTTTAAAACGTTGTCCTTCTTTCCATTCTGTTCCTTGTAAATACGTCAGTGACTTATGACTGTGGAATAAGGTATTCCAAAGTCATCGGCTTAAAACAATGCAGGCTTATTGTCTCCCAGCCCTGTGGCGTGGCTGGCAGCTTGGACTGGTCTGCTGAGGTTCGCCCTGTGGCTGTGCTCAGCTTGCTGGTCAGCTGGGCTCAGCCCCTCCCGCTGATGCCGTTCACGTGTCTGGGTCTCAGTGGGGTGACTGTGCAGCTTGGATGTCTGGGCCTCAACTCTGCATGTGGTTTCTTTCCACAGTAGGTCTAATTCTCAAGATCACAGGCCCAGCTTCGCCAAGCATGGTGGTCTTAGGTTTCCGAGATGCAGAGGTGCAAGCCCCCTGGAGACCTGACTATGGACCCTACACTACACCACTTTTGCCACACTTTCTTGACAAGGGAGGTCCCAAAGCCAGCATGGATTCAGTGCTGGAAATAGATTTTCCTTCTTGATGTCGGAGAAGCTCAAAGTATTGTGGACTTGCTCTCCTGGCTAGCAAAATAGAAATAAACATATTAGGAATTTTTTTCTACTTGTATTCTGTGTTTTGTATTTCTAACCATTTCTCTTTTTCTTTTTTAAACTTCAGCTTTATTGAAGTATAATTGACATCAACATGTAGTGGATTTTTTTTCCCATATGTTACTCTTGTCTTTTTTGGGATTATTTTTCTCATTCCAGGTTTTCTTCCCCTTTCCCAAGTTGAACCTCCATTCCTGTTCTTTTCCTACTGAAATTGTAATATGCATTCTTAACTTGCTAAGTCTGAAATTAATCGTCTATTCCCCTCTCCTTAGACTTCTCCATTCTTATTTCTTTTCCTGTTTACCTGTTGTTGTTTTTTGTTACTGTTTTTGTTCCCTTTGTTTATTCTATGAGACGTTGTTTCACATCATCTCCTTTTCTCTAGATTTCCTCCATCAAATCTGAGCTTATCTTTCCTCTTGGTGATGGTGTACTATGGCAAGCACGTCAGTGTTTGATGGTATAAAAATGTCCTTTCACTGAAAACAGCAAGGGCTGGGCTGGGTAAAGAATGGGTGTCATAGGACAACGATAAACACAATACCGAGGGGAAACAATAGAGATGGTGTGGGAGGTGCTGAGTGGTGGATCTGAGAGCTTCCTGTGTGAAACTGGCCTCCTAAGAGTGTCTCTTTCTCTCTTTCCATGGCAGTAACGGTTCTTTATGCCCCTGGCGGGAAAGCCAGCCCCTGCACTTTAGTCCTCGGCCCTGGTGATCTGGACGGAACCACCCCCTCGTCCTGCCTTTGTTAACACAGGACGGGCCCAGCCAGCCACTCGCATGTCGTGGTTTGCGTTCTGCTTCATCACCTCACTGAGGGCAGATGGTCCTTGGTGATGGAACAGAACTGCTCACAGCCCCCAGCCTTCCCTTCTGCTCTTTACACAATCCTGTTATTTCAGTAGGAACGAGAAAGTCCAGTTAATTTAAATCGCCACCCAGTTTTTGTGGCTGTTTTAAGATACTGTTTCTCTTTGGGTTAAGCCACAGCTCCTGTGCACAGTGCCTATTTAGTGAATACCCGGGGCCAATGACCAAGCCCACTCTCTGCCTGCTTTCTCAGTGCCCTGTGGAACTGGCCTGCCACTGAGCTGGTCAGAGCTCCAGTAGATACCCATGTCCCAGCAAACCAGTTGTACTGATTGTTAATAAAGGTCAAATGAAGAGTAAGAGATAGCAATTTCTGTTAGGACTGGGCAGCCAAAAAAATGCAGTTGTGAGTCATCTCCTGCTGTTTTATCACCTACTACCAAATTTTGTGCAATGGGTAATTCGTCAAATTATCACATTTGATAAAGACTAAAGCAGTGAGGGTTTCCAGCCACAGCTCACTCCTGGGGAACGTTACCCCCAGATTAGCTGTTTGGACCATCATGTTGGTGTGTGCACGTGTAAAATTTGTAAGGAATTTCTTCAGTATTGATAGCAGTAAGCCAAAATATCGCAGGTTCTTGGTAGATTTGAATCTGTTAGATAACTAGATTATTAATGTAACTTGAAAATTAGAAAAGACAACTTTGAGGTGCAATATGTAACCATTTCCCATTTATTTTGACCTGCAAATTTATTCATGTTTTAGCATCTCTGACTTATAATTGATGGGGTGTTAGATTTTATTAAATTTGGTAAGGAAAGTCATGGTTCTGAATTTCTTATTACAATATTACTGCATACTTTATTTTAGTAGGTTTATATATATAGATATATATCTATATATATATCTGTGGTTTTTAAATACTATACACCTTTAATTCATCACATTCTGCCTTCAAATTTCATCACTCTGCAATTAGGATAAGAACCTTATCACCATGTAACTTCGATTCTCCCCTCCCAGCCTCTGTCCTGTGTCCCTGTAACATGTTACTAACCCAGCACCATTCTTGTTACTTTGCTTTCAATGGGGAAAATTGTTTACACACTTAGTTACTATCTACAGTACTTTGAATCTCTTGTTCTTTTTCCGAGGACTTTCACATTTCTTGTAATACAGATAAACTACTATTTGAAAATGTCTTTGTTACACTTTCATTGTTTCAAATTGAGAGATGATTGCCCCATAAAATTTTAGTATGCAGGGTATAGTAACACAGTGATTCAGTGGGTGTATATATTGTGGGAGAGCGCCACTGTTAAGTCTAGTTTGTTTCACACTACACATAGTTATCCTTGTGATGAGAACTTGTAAGATCTTGTGTGAACTTGTAAGCTTTCCAACATACAACCCAGTGTTAGCTCATGTCACCATGCTGTCCGTGATTACAGTATCTATTTTATAATTGGAAGGTTGTCTTTTGGCCCCCTTCCCCTTTGCACCCACCTCCACTCCTAGCCTCTGACAATCACCAGTCTGTTCTCCTGGTCTGTGCCTTGGGTTTTGTTTGTTGTTTGTTTATACTTCTTGTGTAAGTGAGATCATATGGCATTTGTCTTTGCCTGACTTGCAGAAGGACACCACAATAGGTCTAGTTAACATCCATTACCCCCCAGTGACAAGTTTATTTTCTTACCTTCATTTTCAAAAGATATTTTGCAGGGTGTAGAATTTTATCTGTTTTAGTCATTTCAGGCAGGAGGATTAATCTAGACCCTGTTAATCCATTTTGGCTGGAAGTAGTTCTCACTCAGGTCCTCCACTCGGTTCTTACATGCCTGAGCATGAGACAATCTCTCGCCGCTGCCCGCCCCCATGATTTTGCAGCTGTCGGTCTGTTACCGCCGGCTTGCCACACAGATTCGCTCCTGACTCTTCACCCTGAACTTCACTGCAGCGCTTTCCTACTAAAATGGAGAACTTCGTACTGCCTTTCCACACCATCTTTCCTTTGTGGAAACATGTTTGCAAAGTCATACCTGCTGCTTTGTGACTACCAGCCGCGTCCTCTTGGGGTTGGAAGTGACAGTAGAGGTGATCGAGTGGACCCCACTTTGTGCGTCTGCAGTAACCAGTGTGTCCAGCCTCCCCGTCACTTTGCAGATGGGGAACTGGGCTGGAGAACCCGGACTCCACATGGGAGCTCGAGGTAGAGCCTTGAGCGTGGCGATTTTACTGGCCGACTCTTCATTTCCAGTTAGCTTGTTTCTGAAAAGACGGCTTTTATAGAGGTTGGGAGGAAAATTTTTGCTCTCTGCCGTTTTATGTGTGCGGGTGTGTGTGTGTGTGTGTGAAGCCATATCCCTGTATTACTTCTTGAATTCAAGATAAACTCCTAGGAGTGGGAACCCAATGGACTGTTGGTGCTTTGGTGGTGGGGTGGGTGCTGGCATACACCTGAAGTGGTTTGAGCCTGTACCCTTAAATCATATGTAGTGTTGTGAACCAATGTTACCCCCCCACAAAAAAAGACACAATTAAAAAAAAACTAGATTTGTTGGGAGAAAAAAGAAAAGTCAGCATGAGACTTGATCCATCCTCCGCACCAGCAGCACAGTGTGGAGATGTCAGTCGTGGAGCCACACCTGGCGTCACCTTCACTGGGAGGAGACTGGTGTGCTGCAGGAAGAGGGTTTCAGACGCCTCTGAGTGTGGTGCCTCATCCCGACTTCCAGTGTGGCGCTTCCATGTGTGAAGTGGCCTGTGGAGCAGCAGAGCATGTGTTTGCAGATATTTTGGATGCGGAGAGGCACTGATAGAACTTCACTAGATAACGGTGGGAAGCTAAGTGCTGGTACTCACTATACATTCTGTGTGTCAAAGAAATAATCGGACAACGTGAGATTTAAATGCAGCTGTGTAGCTGTTGTTCCAGGGTATTTTATTACATACTTCTGTTTATTATTTTTAATGTACCAAGAAGCATATTCTCTACTGATACTTTAGCCAAATGTCCTAAAAGATACGTTATGACAGATATGACTAACCATTTATACTTGGGACATTTTTTTAACTTATGTGAAAAATTTGAAACCATTAGAATATAAAATGGATAAGGAATAATCATATATTCATCATAGATTTAACAGTAATTTTTCTTAATTCTTTCTTCACTAAAGTATTTACAAGTAAGATAGACAAAATAGCATTACAACCCATAAGTACTACAGTGTGACTCTCTAGAAAATAAGGACTTTTTAAACATAGTCACAGTATCATCCCACTGTAACAGTTTTTTTCCTCTTTCTTTTAGACATTCAAATTCTGGTTGTGATTACTGGTAAGATAAATCACCAGCATTTTAGAAACTTCTCTAGGGCCCTAGAGGGATAGGAAAAGCTGGTATTCCTGAAAAAGGAAATCCAGGAACTCTCTTAGAGGTTATGACTAGAAACTCTAAGATCTTGAGTTAAGCGCTCTGGTGTGTAGACTCACCTGCTGTACATTCGCTTTATGTTATCAACCAGCCCTGCCCATCCTCAGGGTAGGAAGCTTCCTAAAAGGAACAAAAATGTCTGTTGAGGGTGAATTAAAAGATTTAGGCTTCCAGACTTTTTATTTTCTTATATCTACATTGGAGAACTCAGCAGAAGAAATTGTTTTTCTTATGAAGCCCAGTTTGAGAGCCCAATCTGTGTTGACAGAGAGGATTCTTTGGATAAACTACTCTTTGGTAACAGGACAGTGTCAGTCAACTGGTTACTTGTAGATTCACTCAAAGTTTTCAGATGCCTGTTTGCTGATAGGAGAATTGTCTGAACAAAGGTTCAAGAACTGTACACTTGCTTCTCCATTTTATTCCATCTCTGGTGTTTGGCCTTTGGAGATGTTGTTCTCTGCTGGTGTTCGTATTTTCTCTGATCGAGGTCTCTCTGGAGGCTGTTCCCTGAGACGTTAAGTGAGGTTGCACTCATCCAGCCCTGACGAGTAGGGCGAGCTGGTCGCAGTGCTCCTGGGCCTCTGCAGTACCGGGTTGGGTCAGGACACACCAAGGAGACACTTGATGGGGATTCCCAGGAAGGAATCCTCACGCTCAAGACCCTCCAGTATATTTTTCAGAGTCCAAGAATTACCTTCACTATGCAAAAGTGCAGGGGCTAGTCATTAATAAGAGTGTAGTGAGAACAGCTTGTCAATAACAAAATGCTGAAGTACTATCCCTGACCAACCACCCATCACCCCCCTTTGCTGAAGCTCCCTGAGAGCCTTCTGGGATGCACTTCCTCCCACCCCAGCCTTCTCAGAAGAAATCCCTACCAAGAATTCGGTGGTGATGATTCCCGTGCATGTATTTGGGCTGTGCCATACACGCGTGTACACCTGTGGGCCACATGCAGATCTGTACGTGCGTGCTTTTCAGCTGGCTCTGCGAGCTGTCGTGGACGCGAAGGTGGGGCCTTTACTTGCCTCATCGTCTCTTTTATTTGTGAGGCTCTTCAGTGTCGGTAGAGCAAGTCTAGCTATTCTTGGCTGTATAGGATCCTGTTTTGTAAATACACCAGTTTATTTCTTTATGAGTGAATATTTATAGGTGGGGTTTTTTTAAAATTGAAATCGTACTGCTGTGAATGTTTTTCACGAGGTCTCTGTGCTAGGGCCCCTCTGAGGTCAACACGCGCGTGCAGAAGTGCTGGGTGCTGGATCTGTCTGTCCTCAGCCTTCCTGGACATCGCTGGATTGTTCTGTGGTGCAGTTGTTGTATAATTGTTCAGTCTGATTTTTTTTTTCCTTTCAGTGCCTGAAGACCTTTCATTAGAAGAGAGGGAAGAACTCTTAGACATTCGTCGGAGGAAAAAGGAACTTATTGATGACATTGAGGTAAAAAAAAATTTCCCTTTATTTTTGTTTTGGGCTAAAATGGTAAATCAAATAACTTCATAAAAATGTAAAAATTGGGTATCTAGTGTGTGTATATCTGAACCACATGAAGAGACAGGTGAAAGTTGGTAAAGCAGAGATGGGGCTTGTTACCAGGCAGTGCAGACTCTGGAATGGGACCCACGATACCTCAGAACTGGAGTCAGCAGAATTAGATCCCCCAGGCACAGGGGGCAGCTGAAAAAGGCAGCTACAGTCTCTAACACGTTGCTGTCTGAAGTAAAGAGACTGTTTCATCCCTGTGCTTCCAGCATGTGACCCTGTCCTGCTTACCAGTGCCCCCGGCACCTAGAATGTTGTCTGTCACATTTTTGGCACTTGGACATCTTTTGATGGATGAATAAACATAATGAGTTCCAGCTGTGCACTGACTGTTTACTAGCTGTTGGGAGCAGAATGACAAGTAAAACAGATGACTTCACATAACAGCAAATAAACACTGTACTTTCTGCCTTTGTATGCTCAGAACATGAGGGCTGGGAGTGGGGGTACCCTGCAGGAGAAACAGCCGGTCTCAGGTCGCAGTGTCTTTGAGATCTGGGAAAATCACTCAGACTGGCATCGCTTCCTCTCAGGCCTTCCTTGGGAAAGTCAACCCAACATGTGGCTCTTCTTCCAGTGGCTTCCTAATCATTATTGTGCCAAAATAAATGCGGCCTCGTAGACCACATAGTGCAAGAGCAGGCCCTGTCCAGACAATAACGCCTTTCTAGGAGCTGGCATTTGGAGTCTGCAGTTTCTTGGCACACAAAATTACAGGGTTCTGAATAAAAAAATGTCTTTGTATTTGAAAGATAATTCCTGGAACTTTTCCTTCTGAGGTTACCCGTTATCCTTGGGCAAATCAGATTACCCAGAATAGATGTTTTGGTTGAAGAACAGGAATGTATTTTAAGGTTATTCGTCCTATGTGGGCCCTGGACCTGTGGAGTGTTAGCAGCCCCAAGCACTTCATTTTTTAGTTGAAAATGGCCGAGGTGCAGAGAGGATAAGAGGGTCGCCAAGGGTCTCAGCCAGGACATGGTGGGGCCTGTCCCTGTGTGCTTCTTGGTGTATCTGACAGCCGCAGGTGCTGCCCTCCTGGGCTCTGTCCATGGTGCTGCTTCTCACACACGGGACAGAGGCCATCCTCATACTGATCTAACCGACAGCTTCGCAAGCTGACCATAGAGCTGAGGCCCACGGCGGGGGAGGGGGAGCGGGGAGGTCAAAACAGGGTGCAGGGGACTGTGGTGGTGAGAGCAAATACTGTCCAAAAATGAACAAATGATGTAAGAAAATAAATATAATAAATGTTAACACCTCAGCTGTTCCCCCAGTCTTACCAACAACTTGGGTAGCACTGAGGGAGATGGCAGGTATGTGTGAGGCGATGGTCGGTCGCTTACCTCAGCAAACTACGGGCGCGTGGCTTTTCTTCGGCTGTTTTTATCTTTTTTACACCTGTGAAGTCCTCCCAGTGTCCCCCTTTCATTTTACCCTGAAAACACTAGAAAATGTCTGGTGAACCCCTCTGACCTCCTGAGAAGGGGTGGACCAACCAGTTTTGTTTCCTCCTGAGTTGGGTGGCTCTGGCTACGAAGGTGTGTGTGGATAGACAGTCTTACCTTTCCAAGCCTGTGATGTCCAGGTGATCCCTCAGGGAAGCAGGTGCCCGAAGGCTGGCATTTCTCTGATCTGCGAGGTGGAGGTAAAGACCCTCCACCCCCAGAATGCTTTTCTCTTTTCTGACAGAGGCTGAAATATGAAATTGCTGAAGTGATGACAGAGATTGACAATCTGACGTCAGTGGAGGAGAGGTAAGCCCTTTTGTCTACACCTTCAAGTTATTTACTGTTTTCCTTCCATCCGGCTGAGCTCGTGTGCACTGGGGTGACGGCTGCAGGCGGCAAGAGGGCAGGGCCAGAGTCACGGTTTCCCTTCTTCTGCTTTATGGAGGATTCAGGGGCACCTCTCTGGTGGCTGCTTCTCTCCCCTACTTTCTCTGGTTCACTGTGACCCATAGAATCTCAGGCAGGAGCGCAGACTCCTCAGGAGCCACCTGCACGTAAACAGCCTTTCAGTGTAACAGGGAACTGTGCTTTTCTTAAACTGCCGTTTCTCATCATGAACTTGAGTTAACGAAATCGAGCGAGCGCATGGCAGACGTGCAGGCGCTGCCTCCCCCGGGGGAGCCGAGGCTCTGGGCTGCCAGTGCTTTTCCTTCAGCGACGAGAAGGGGACTGTGGCTGCGGAGCCTGGGTGCTGTGCACTCAGGTGCTTTGTGCGAGTGACTGGTAACAAGTTCTTCATTGCTTCATGTGCACAGCAAGACGACTCAGAGGAACAAGCAGATAGCGATGGGAAGAAAGAAGTTCAACATGGACCCCAAAAAGGTAAGAGGATGTTGTCAGGGATGGATAGACAGATGGATCTCCATGGCTCGTTCCTATTTAGACAGCGGTGGCCATGTCAGCTCATAAAATACTGAAAGTTGACATTGAATTTTTTATCAAAAAGAGTCTGCTGATGAGTGCGGGGAAGCAAAATCATCCCTCTGAGCTGGTCTCTGGGCCTCGTGGGAATTGCCTGCACCCTCGTTCGGGTCCCTCTGTGACTCAGGCGGAGCTGGCCCAGGGTTTGCAGGGTTTGGCCGCAGCACAGGGAGGGTGGACTAAGTGTACAGTGTGGTGGTCTGAGTTTATGGTCGGAGTGAGTTAAATGACTCAAGTAAGAGCCCCTATTCCCTTCATTCACCATAGACTGAAGATGTCTGTATGGAAACCAAAGAACTCTCCAGATTTAAGACATTTTTAGGTCTTTCCTCAAGGTGGGTTTTCTAGGAAACACCTGAAAACAAGGAAACCTGCAACATGTGGCTGCTGCTTTTTGAAGCTGAGCTAACGGATCTGTAAGGCTTTTTGGAACATGGGGCTCAGTTGGAACCCCTTTTTGATTTAGAGAAAGAAGAGCAGACTTAGGTCAGTCACGAGGAGTGTTGGTGGCCCAGGAGAGGATGGAGGTGTCCCTAGGGAGCCCCCATGGACAGGTAACTAGAGGACTGATTCACTCAGCCCTCTAGTGAGGACTGACCTGTAATCAGTATTCACGTGTACCAGCTCCCTTTTTATTTTTATTTTTTTTGGCATTGAGCCTTTGTTCTAATTAGTTAATTATTTGTTCACTCAAAAAAATGTTTGCTAATTATAGGAATTACACTGTGCAAGGTCTGATATCTGTAAACTTAGCATTTAGTGGTGCAAGCACATTGCAAGTGATATTTAAAGAAATGCATACCATTATTCCCGAATCTTGGTTGGCAAATTTGGAGTTTCTTAAGTGTAGCACATCTGCAGCAGGAGAGGGGTCTTTAACTGATGTGCTGCAGCCACCCTGAGTTCCCCTGTTGCTGCCTGATTATCTGCCTACTAGATAAATCAGTTCTGAGATGGAGTGAAATTGTTGATGGAATGATTTTGTGAGTTTGGGAATGACTCATAGTTGGGATTCGTAACAGATACTTTTTCTTTAGTGGAGTTTGCAGAGTTGAATTATCAGCAGATCTATTGGATGGATGGATGGATGGATGGATGGATGGATGGATGGATGAATGAATGAATTGATCTCAGGCTCTCTCTCAGGAGAAAGACCACTTAGCAAGTGGGTGTTTTTAAAACTGGACCTTACATATTAAGGTTCAGGACAAAGTAGCACGCCCATCAGTTCATGGTTCACGCAGATTCTTCCAGATCGTGCTCAGGAGCACACGCATGCACTGTTCGACATGGTGCTGATGCTCCGCAGGGAGAGCTGAGGGCATCCTCTCGCTAGGTTCTGGCCTGTCGTCTTTTGCATACACTGCTGTGGCAGACTGCTCAGGGCTGGCATGTATAGGAACTGTGTCAAGGAAGCACTTTAGACCCTACAACCACCAGATGCAGTGGGCTCTATTTTTATTCCAGTTTCATGATTGGGGAAAATTAAGCACAGAGCAGCCTACTCTGGACCCGTGTGCTGAGCAGGGAGTCCCACTCTGAGACTCATGCTTGACCACTGCACTTCCCTGAGCGCCTGCAGGACTCTGTGGTCAGTGTAGGGGGCCCTGAGTCCAGCCTGCGTACCTCAGACCTCTGGTCAGCCCTGTGGCCTCTGCTCAGCACGTCTGAGAAAGTGGGTGCTTTTGCTTCTCCTGGGCTGTGGCAAGTTGTCCTGTGTGCAATCTTCACCTAAGAGATTAAAAAATATATTCTATTCAACAACTAGTTTGTACTTCTGTTGCTTGATAAAAGCAGATGGCACATTTCGTCTGCATGTGACCCGTTGCTGGGGAAATGATCACAATTTTCTGATTTTGTAGAGTCGGTTATAGCATTAATCTTAGCTCGGGCTAACATAACAAAATTCTACAGACTGGGTGGTTTAAGCAACAGAAATTAATTTTCTCACAGTCCTTGAAGGCTGGAAGTCTGAGGTCAGGGTGCCCCATGGTCAGGTTCTGGGGCAGGAGGAGACAGTTGCTCTCTGGTTTCTTTATAATGACACTAATCCCATCAGACCAGGACCCACCCTCACGGCCTCTTCTAGTCCTAATTACCTCCCAAAGGCCAACCCCCCTTCCATTTAGTAGCATAAAATTTCAGCTTAGAACTTCAGTATAGGGATTTTTAGAGTATATAAACATTCAGTCAATAATAGCACTGGATGATCTCACATGTCTTGGACACAATTCCAAATTATATTTACTCTTGACCTCTTGAACCTATTAAACCATGTGGCTTTGTGAAACTTGAGGCTATTGTCAGAGTAAGTACATTCTTTCAGGCTAGTAGGAAATTTTTTGTCACTGAATGATAACATTTTGAGCAAGGAGCTTTAATTTGTTCAGGTACATTAGATGCCCATATACTGTGGGTTTATAAATAATAAGAGGAAAATTGATTAGATCAAGGAAGCGGGGGATTGGCATGCAAACTCTACATCCTCTCCCATTTATTCCCAATTTCCTAGAAATGCCTTTATGTAAGATACAAATCTCTAACAAGCAGGAGTCCATTCAGTGGGCCAGAAATGAAGGAATCTCTGAAAGACAAACAATAAACGTGACCAGTTGAAGGAAGCAGCAGTCTGAAGCACAAATAGGAAAGAACCAGAAGAAGGGGTGCAGCATTGGCCAGCCCTCAGGCAGCAGATTTGGGTGCAGACCAAGGGAGGGGCATCTGGCCCACTCACCCCACCCTTAGTGCTGCTGAGCAGTGTGTGTGCCCCCAGGCGGGAGCAGCAAGAGGAGACATGCTTGAAAACAGGCTGTGCCTCAGGTGGCTGGTGTTCCCGCAGCCAGCTGTCAGCCCCCTACCTGGCCGTGTGAGCCCCCTCCTCGGGGAGATCCCTGGATGCAGTGAAAATCAGAGCCAAACAGCATTTAGTGAGGCTACCAGTGAGCCTTAAATACAGTGATGGTCACCAACCGCGTGTGACCAGGCACGGGAGGAAACCGTCACCATGAAAGAGACATGAAACTCGACAAACAGAACCAACAGTGGGGCACAGACCGCAATCGAAGGAGATGTTAAAGTAGACCAGCTTTATTGTAAATACCATCAGGAGTGTGATAGGACATTGCTTATCCATGATAAAATTACAGGGAGATGTGAAAAAGATCCCTGGAAACAAAAACTAGGGGTATCACATAAAGCCCCAAGAACTGGCTGCGACACGGAGGGCGAGATGGGGGAGTGGATGTGAACCATGAGCTGGGAGATGCTGGATCACGGTCTCCAACGTTCTGCCCAGAACTACTGCCAGGTCTTACAGCTCAGATGTCATTTCATAGACGCCCCAGAAGGAATGAGTAGAAGGGAGTGGAGTAAATAGTTCAAAGCAATAGTGGAATATTTCAGAACTAAATTATGATAAAACCTACAATTCCAAAAAGTTTAGCAAATGCCAAGCAGGATAAATTTAAAAAAAAAAACATCCGTATGTTGAGTAAAATATCCAAAAGCTAGTGGATAAAGAGAAACTCATTAGTGGAGAGAGGAAGGAAAGGGCAGAATAAGAATCACCCCCAGCTGCCTAGCAGCAACCCTGGTCAAAGATAATGGGGAGACAGTGTTCTTGGGGTCTGAGGAGAATTCTGTCCATCAGCCTGTCCCCTGGGTGGAGGAGGTGAGCGAGGGTGTTTTCAGACATGCCACGCCTTGAGCACTTAACTACAAAGACCTCTGGTCTCGAAAAGTTGAGTCGAGTTGAGTCATCTGAGTAGACATCTCAATGCAAGGAATGAGTCCAAGAGCAATTGAAACGAGCAGCATTTGTAGTTACGTCTAAACAGGAGCTTGATTAAGAGTGGTTAGACACTAAAGTTCAGAGTGTCTGAGTGTAGAGGTAGCACGTTGGGCAGTGCATGTCGGCTGAGGTTTTCTAGATGTTGGTGGGCGAGGAAGTGAAGATCTGTTCAGTATTAACGTCAAGGAGTTCTGGATGCTCATAACCTGCTCTAAAGCTCAACACACTCAAATACCAGGACGTGGAGTCTGGCTGTATTCGCAGAGAGCACCTAGAGCAGGTAGCAGGAGGGTCTGTCAAGAGAAGGGCTCGTGGCGTGGGTTTCTACTATTGATCAGATATATGCTCTTTCTAAACCTAAATCATGTTTTAAAATATCAATGTGTTCTAATTACTGGAACACTTGCTTGCTTTTGTTAGTATTCACCTAATGTCTTCACTTAGGACCAAGTAACAGATGTGCATAAACCTGGTGGCTGAAACAGAAGTGGTTCTCTTGCTGCTGGGAGGTCAGAGCCCACGTAGGTGTCGGCAGGGGCGTCCTCCGGAGGCCCTGCCCTGGCGCCCAGCCTCTGGTGCTGCCCAGTCCTCCATGTCCCTGGTCTTGGGGACTCATCTCTCCTGTCTCTGCCTCCATGGCACGTGGGGGTGATGGCTCCTCTCCAGCCTTGTTCGGGAACACTTATCGCTGGGTTCCCAGAGGCCTGGATCTAGGCCGGTCCTCTGCTGCCTCCTTGTCCTCCTCCCTGCCCCCTTCACAGCTCCTTTCCTCTGCCTTTTGGCTGTTACCCCTTCTGGTCCCTGGGCTGGGCTTTTCCCGCGGCTCCATGTTTACCAGCATGTGGCCCTCAGTCTCTTGCAAAGGGAGCTAGAGCTTTCCTCGGAGCCCCTCTGTCTGCCCTGTAACCTCTGAGTGCAGAAGCGCTGAATGACCTTGTTCTGAGCTCATTTACTTTCCTCAAATCCTGTGAGGTTGCTTCATAGCACTCTACAAAAGTAACACTTCATTAGTGTTTTGGGAGCATCGAATTTTAGAGCAGGTCATGAGTGTCCAGATCTCATAAGCGCCTCATCCCCAATCTGTTCAGTTCTGGGGGCGTAGCCGATGGAGCGGCAAGGGCCCCGAGATTAGAGGTTGCTGGGCAGAAGGCCGCTGCAGACAGCTAGTGGGGAGGGGGCAGGAAAGAGCAGGTCTGGAAGGACCTGTGGCCGCCCAGGGCACACAGAAGGGAGGCTGTCCGCTGGAGCAGCTGAGGGGCAGTGGCTGCAAAACTCGGCCGGCAGACACGGGGTCCGAGCCCCGCCTGCCTGCATCGCTGCAGATTTGGCCACAGAGACCACACCAGAGCTGTCACCACTGGTGTCAGCCAGGGAGCCTCCATGCCTGCCTGTCCCTGTCCCAGGGCCTTGGACTCCTGTTGCCCCCTCCCCTGACCCTTGCAGTTTGGGGGCAGCATAATCTGCCTTCCCGTCCTCAGTCACTGAGGCCTCACAACACGGATCTCAGCAAAGGCAGCTGGGGGCACTTTCGCCTCTGGCCTCTTGGTCAGGGATTGGAAACCTCCGCCCAGCCTCACAGGACTCCCCTCCCTCACTGCATTCCCACCCCTGCCCCCCACTGCTTCCTGCCAGTGCTCCTGCACCCAATTCTGTCACCCGGTGTCTGGACACACGGCACCTCACCAGCATAGCCGCGTCCGTCCCGGCCGTGTTTCCTGGGGATGCAGGTGCACGGCCGCGACGAAGGCTCCGCTGCAGGTGTGCCCAACTTCACACCTGCAGGACCATGCTTGTCCCACCGCGGCTCCCGCCAGAAAACCATGAGGTATATTTAGGATTGTCAGACTTAGTTTTGGTGGACTCTTTTTTTTTTTTTTTAAGTGTGATATGGCACATAAGTTTTAAATGCACAGCTTGGAGAACTTTTACAAATTCAAACAACTTGTGTCACCACAACCCAGAATAATATGCGGTTGTAGCACCTTAGCTCGCACCCACCCCCCCGGCCCAGTGCATGGATTCTGCTGTCAGCACAGACGTGCGTGGCCTTCTAGTGACTTCACATACATGGAATTAAGAGATGCTCCCGAGTTCTTTTATTCCTTGTCACCCGAGTCATTCAAGCTATTGAGCATTCCTTGTGCCTTGTTGCCATCTAGTTTCTGTCATGAGTGTTCCAGAATGTATTTGTTATCGTATTAACTGACTGTTGGCTTTTGCCTCCAGTTCTTAGAAATTTTTCTTGAGACTGATCTGGACACTCATGTATTTAAAGCTGTAATACAGGTTCTTATGCGACCTGGTCTCTTTGGACTTGGCCTTGGGATAGTCGAACAATTTAGCCCAAAACACTCGCTATCAAAAACATGAGTGACAAAATTGTAAAAAGCAGGCACTGAAGTGCTCTCACTGTGCCCTTTACCCTCCGTGGCCGCGAGGTGGACACTGTGGCTGTGAGGACCCTGGAGACGCGGGACCCACCTTTTACCTGCAAGGAACCGGGCTCATCTGCTAATGTCTTGAGGCAGTCAAGGATTTCCAATTTCTCATAAACCAACGAAAGTCCAAAAACAGATTCTGATATAACACCTAAAATGCATGTCATTTTTGCTGACAAAGGGAAGAAAAAAATACCAGAACGGTGGAACAGGCTACACCAGCGGAAGGTGAAAAGCCTGGTGGGGAAACACCCAGTTCAGCTCATGCCCTGGGAGGCGCAACCCCCAGGCCGCACGCCTCTCATTATCCCCAGTTCTATCTTATTCCTTCATAACTTACCAGAGGAGTTAACCAGGCTGTTTAATCATTTCCCGGTTTCGGGGAAGTTTGGTACCTGGGAGGCGTGACATTGCTTTTGTTCAGTTTGGAGACTGTGGACAGGCCGGAGCTGCCAGGTGCAGCGCAAGGATTCGTGGTCACACCATCCCGTCACGAAGGTCCTATGTGCCCAGCAGTGATGTTTGGGCTCCTTGTCTTGAAAAGACTTGCTGCTGCTGTTTATAGTGTTTGTTGTGATAACATTTGGTCAGGTCACTTTAATAGGGATAGAGGAAGGGAAGGTGAAATTTTTTGTGAAGGATTAAAAAAAATCATCTAGCCTTTCTTAAGCTTTAGCGCCCTATACAATACTAAGGCCACTTTTATTTGTGGTTTACTAAATGTAGCAATACAGACAACTTTTGGAGCCTGGGTATGAGGGAACCCAGGTCTGGGGCACCAAATAGGTTTTCATTGTAAGATGGTTTCCAAATTGTAGGAATGGCTTCCAGGAAAATAGATAACATGGGAGAATAGAATTCCCTGTTCCCTTATTAGCTTTGCTAACAGCTCAGAGGCTGTTAGAGGCGAATCTTTGCTCTTACTGGGGCTTCTCACGAGACGCAGAGTGGTCAGTTCAGGCCAGGGTAGCCCCTCTGAGCTTTCATTTAGCTTATTGTCTGCACTCTGAGGTCCTTCAGATGGTCATGAGTCTTCACTCACTGAAGCTCAGCGGTCACATAGAGTATTGAGCCACAGGTAAGAAAACCTCATGAAGACTGTGGGCTCTGTTCTCACACAGTGGAGGTGACTGCCAGAGTGGTTCCGTGGCGCCAGGGGGCAGAACCGAGTCCTGTGCTAATCCTGGCCTTCTGTCCTAGGATGGCTGCCAGGGCTCTAGACATCATATCTGTGTTCCAGGCAGGCAGGAGGAAGGAGGAGCCTTGCCTATTCACAGGTCCCCTTTCATCAGGAAGCAGCTCTGTTGGTTCTCCTTTGCTGCCCATCTGACCCGACCTGTGTCACAAAGTCACAAGTCATGAGGAACAGGCTGGGAAAGTGATGATTTAGTGACGAACCAAATAATCTGTATCTGTCCTGGGGGAATGGGGGCCTCGGTACTGGGTGGGCCGTTTTGATACAAAAAGGAGCTTTCGCTTAGCTTGGGAACGTTGATGCTATTGTTTCTTCTGCCTTTGTGATCTCTAAGAACCACTTATAATAGTTCAGTAGCCTGTTTGTCTTTCAACCTGGTCATTTGTCAGGAGGTGAATGTACCTTTCTTTGATGGATAAGTTCTAGTGTGGTGATGTGAAAATTAGGCTGTGCTGATGTACAGGTCTCACTGGTATTATTTTTGCTGTGTCCAGACCAGTGAGATCATTCTGCTAAATGCTTTGAAAAATTCTGCTAAATGCTTTGAAAAATGAGTCTGGCTCACCCTCCTAACCGGCACTTCCTGTCTCATGTTCATCTTCAGGGAATTCAGTTTCTAATAGAAAATGATCTGCTGCAGAGTTCCCCAGAAGATGTAGCCCAGTTCCTGTATAAAGGAGAAGGCCTAAATAAGACCGTCATCGGGGACTATCTGGGGGAGAGGTAAGTGGAAGGAGAACGAACAACCTGTCCTGGGCTCGCCCGCCTCCCCTCCCCTCCCCATCCCCCCGGTTCTGAGTGTTACTCAGAGGGACCTGTGCTCCCCCTGGCCCCATGAATGTCCGGTGGCCACATTCTCCCGTGTCCTCACAGGAGAGCGGTGAGGGTGTTCTGAGCCAGGCGGGATTTGTGCTCCTCTGGAATCCCTTATCTGGGGACAAGGACAGATGGAAAATGATGCTGCCTCTTTCTCCTTCCCTTGGAAAGCTTCGTGTTTTTGGATTTTTTTTTTTTATATTTTGCTTAGAAAAACACTAGGTTTCTCAGGGATTTCTCCCTGTTTCTTAGGGGTGGTAGAAAGTTACGAATTTTTCTGAGAGCAGAATTCACTGCCTTTCTGACCTTTTCCGGCACTCAGAAGTTAAGGTGGGGCCCCAAAGGCAACCCCTTCCCCAAGTGTGACTTTGTTCAAGGCCCCCACGAGAGTGTCTTTTTGATTTTCATGGTAGAGTCAAGACCTTATCTTGGAATGCCCGATGTCTCAGGCTTGTGTGGGGACTCACGCTGGCACCTTCAGCTTCACACTACTGCGATTTGTCCGCAGAGGCGTGAGCAGCCGCCTCCCTGCTGGTCCCCACCCCTGGGCCTCTGGCCGTTAGGAGCCCTGTGTTGGGCTCTCTGGTTTGTGGCCCTGGGGGCCCCGGTTTGTGGGAACTTCAGAGCCCCTTGAGCTCGTGCGTGTGGCCGTGGCCTGGGAGCCTGGGACCTGCCCCCGCCAGCCTCTCACCACTTGTGACGAAGACTCCTCCCGTCCCACTGACCGTCCTTCGCATTGGAAACCAATGTGCGGTGCAAAAAAGTCTTAACTTTGAGCCCTGCCAAGTGAGACACTGCAGAAACTTGCTGTAGGAGATGCCTTTAATGACATGTTTCCTTTCTTTCCTAGGGATGAATTTAACATTAAAGTTCTTCAGGCTTTTGTTGAACTCCATGAGTTTGCTGATCTCAACCTCGTACAAGCCTTAAGGTGAGTGTTTAGCCAAACGCTGGCCTAGGGAGGCGAGGGCAGGGCTGTGGCTCAGTCCGTCCAGGTCCCCCGAAGAGTCTGCGCACACTCCGGCAGCCTCAGCACTGTGGGGTCGCAGGCCGGGGCTGGCAGCGAGGGCTGGTGTCCGCTCACGGCTCCCTTGCACTCTGACGTTTGCCATGACAGTCTGCAGTTGAGCTTGTGCCCCCACCCCCACACCTGCACGTGGCCTCGGCACCACCCGGGTGCAGGTGCTCCCCCCGCCACACCGAGCCTCAAGCACCAACCTCTTGGGCCGGCAGGGTGTGGGTTCCTGCCATGGAGGCCACCCCACTTTCCAGTCTTGTCTGGCAGAGCTGGTGTTGCCGCGTCGCTGGGGTAGATCTAGGAGGACACACCCACCTCTCCTCCATGAGTTTGATTGTCTGCTGTAACTGAGGCGTGCATGGGGTCTCCCCGACATCCAGTTGCCATCCTATATTCTCTCCTCCTGGACCCTGCAGGTTCTTTGGGCTGGGTCCTTGGGAAGCTGCTCTGAACCACTGCCGAGGGGTGGTGGGGTCTCCCCGTGAGCAAGTCCCCCACCTACTCTGAGGCTAAGAAGCGCGTGACCCAGCTGCACTGGTTCTGGCCCTGCCTTTCTCCAGCCTGGCGGGAGCCAGCCTTCTGTCACTTGTGGGCGGCGGCAGGGTTGCCCTCCAACCCTTGCGCCTCCATGCTCGCAGCCTACCTAGGCTGAAAAGCCTACCTGAACACTGACAGGTGGGATTCCTGTGGCCCTGGTTCAGGGCTTTTGACTCCATATTTTGAAAAGTGTGTGTCCAGGGCGGTGCAGACCTGGTCCTCGTCCAGCCAGCCCCACAGTAGAGCTAAAGGCAGAGCTGCTTGCTCCAGTGGGCCCCTGGCTCAGCCTCAGCTTCCAGTGTCCTCTGCTGCTCGTGCCCTCCCACCACCCGGGGAGGCGCACGCTACCTGGGCCCCGGCCCTCTGCGCGGCCGGCACACTGGTCGACGGCCGGGGCTTCACCCGCACTGACTGCACACCTGCGCTGGGCTTGGACTGCAGAGATAACGGGGTGTGGAGAGGGGCGGGCCTGGACTGGGGTCCGCACTGAGAGGGGCGTTTGCATGAGGCAGGAGGGGTGCAGACGACCCTCACCCCAACTTTAGTCTGCAGGCAGGAGGAGCTGCTGAGGGGGTAATCAGGGTGCTGGGGTGGGGACTCTCACGAGGGTTTGACCAGTAAACTGGAGGGGTCTGGTGAACAAGTCAAGGCGCTGGGAGCACCGGTGGGGGCCCAGGGGAGCGGGCACAGGCCAGACGCCGCTCCCGGTGGCGCTCACTCTGCAGGCGGAGTGGGAGGCGGATACAGACCAGGGATTCAGAGTGGGCGCCGCTCGAAGGAACGAGGAGCTGGTGCTGCACAGACAGAAGCCTGGCGCTGCGTGCGGCCCTCCGCTGGCGTAGCAGGACCCGGGCGGTCAGGTCTCCAGGACCCGCCATGGGAATGTCCAGGCACAGAGCCCGGGGGGCCGGGGTTGGAGGGGGCCGACCATGCTGCCAGGAGAGCAGCTTTAAGGACTTTGGCTTTTTTTTTTTTTAATATTTATTTTTACACACAAGCTGGGGCACAGGCCAGAGGCGTGGGGCAGCGAGAGGGTTCACCAGAGACAGAGTGGGGAGCAGAACAGGCAGATCAGAAATACACTGCTGAGGGGAGCAGCGGGCGAGGCAGGAGAGGTCTGCCGCACCATGTGGGATTCTCCCCTGCTGGGTGTCGAACTCGCATCGCTGCTGCCGACAGCTCCACAGCGCAGCGCTTAACTGCTGCGCCACCAGGGAGGCCCAGGACTTTGGCTTTTACTCTGTAGGGAGGGCCTTGGAGGGGCTGAGGGGCTCACGAGGCCCTGTATGCAGTGGGGAAGGCATCAGTGACCCCACCACAGAGGGGCGTCCTGAGGGTTGAGAGGCTCTGCTGACGAACATGGGCAGAGAGGAGCCCAAGTGAACCGAGAGCCCGGACGCGAGGGCCACTAGTCAGAGAGCTGAGTGGTGGGCCTGGGCCTGGCTGGCCCCTTGGGAGCGGCCCCACTGACGGAATGGGCAGAAGAAGAAAACCACTTGGGCCATCGGCTGCCAACAGGGCAAGGTTTAGCCACAGCCAGTCCAGAAACCTAATCAGTCCTCAGGTCTAACTTCAGCCCTGCTCTTTTTGGTGAAGCCACTAAAACAGAAGAGACACAGGCCTTGGCATGGCGGTGCAGTGGGGTTACCGAGCCCAAGGCCGCGGGTATGGGAGCTGTCTGCTGTGGCTCTGGCTCTGGGAGAGGGAGGCCCCGTGAGGCGGAGGTGTCTGGACTGTGTGAACAAAGGGGAGACAGTCTGAAGCTGGGTCTGAGCGGGAAGGGTGCCCGTAGACAGCTGGGACCTTGGACACTGCCCTGTCAACTCCAACTTTGCCCTAGGGAAGCGGGGACCCCGGGAGGAAATGTGGCCCCACTGTGCACTCGGACTGCCAGGGGGAGCCAGGGTGCGGCTGCGGTGGCCAGGGTGTTTCTGAGGCCAGGACAACAGGCCTCGCTTATGAGCTGGTTCTGGTCACAAGAAAAGATCATGGGGTGAGGAGCGATCTCGAACTCCCTCCTTTCTGGCTCTACACCCCGCCAGCACCGCCAGTCTGAGGGAAAGCGGAGACACAGGACAGGGCAGGCGCCCTCCGTGGGCGCGGCGCACGCAGCCGGACGCGGGGAGACACGGCTGTGCCCCTTGTGTCCCACAGGCAGTTCCTGTGGAGCTTCCGACTCCCGGGGGAGGCTCAGAAGATCGACCGCATGATGGAGGCCTTTGCGTCCCGCTACTGCCTGTGCAACCCCGGCGTCTTCCAGTCCACGGGTGAGTGGAGGCTGCGTCCGGCCCTGGCTGAGCCCCCGCGCCCCAGCTGTCCCAGCCCCTCCCCCACCCCTAGGGCTGAGCCCTGCCGCTGCCGCCCGTTGCAGACACCTGCTACGTGCTGTCCTTCGCCATCATCATGCTCAACACCAGCCTCCACAACCACAACGTGCGGGACAAGCCCACGGCCGAGCGGTTCGTCACCATGAACCGGGGCATCAACGAGGGTGGGGACCTCCCCGAGGAGCTGCTGAGGGTGAGATGCGCAGAGCCCATCCGGGCCGTGCTTCCAGAATGTTCTCCCCTCTTCTCTGTCCCTAACTTGCTTTTAATCCTGAGGAGCGTGGGATTGGCCGGGCACGTCAGCGGCGCTGCGCGTGGCCGCGGCAGGTCCTGGGAGAGCCGGAGCGCGGCCCCCCGCGGGCCCCTGAGCACTGTCCTGCTTTCCTCCGGCAGAACTTGTACGAAAGCATCAAGAATGAGCCTTTTAAGATCCCGGAGGATGACGGCAACGACCTGACACACACATTCTTCAACCCCGACCGGGAGGGCTGGCTCCTGAAGCTGGGTGAGTGGGGCTGGGGGTGTGGCCGGGAGCCTCGCCCCTCGCCCAGGGCGTCCGCGAGAGGAGGGCAGAGTGTTAGGGAGGACGCCTCCAGGCACAAGTCCCGGCGGTGGCAGCTGCTTTGAACCATGCCCTGCCCAAAGGAGGTGGTCCCGTCCGTTTCCATGGCTGAGAGTCGCACCCGGGCTGCATGCCCGTCCCAGAGAACGACTCCGCCAGTGTCCAGATAAACCCAAGGCGATTTCTGTCCAAGAAGCAGGTGCATTTGCCTCCGAGAACCTCGTGCCTCTCTCCTGGTCTGGCGTGGCTGATCTCGACGAATGGTTTAAATGTGCCTTCTTGTTGTTTTCCTTCTGCCTGTGCTCCCACCTTTCTGTTCTGTGACGGGCTGTCCCTGCTTGTTCTGCGTTAGGAGGTACGTACCCAGTGGCTTCCCCCCCTTCCTCAGCCGCTCATTCCTCTCTTGGTTTCTCCCCCGTTGGTCTGTGTGAAGCTCTGATCTGTGGCTGCCATTCATCTGGTCCATGTGGCTTTGGCCCTGCTGGTGAGCTCGTGCCGGGCGCTGTGAATGCCGCCTGGAGCCCGGGCTGTTCGAGGGGTGGCCGGGACGCCAGTCTCGCTGTGCCCGGCGGAGCACATGGGAATGCCGTAGGGAGCCAGCCTGCTCCGTCCTCTGGGCTGGGCAGCAGCGAGAGCTGCCGGCCAGCTCCATCGCCCTAATCCTAACCCAGCAGAGCATGTTTACACCACCACAGAAAAGCCTGGCAACATTTTAAAGGCTTTTAACCGCTGGCAAAGAAGTAGAACAGCTTTTCTATTTTCTGGGCAATTTTAGGGATCGATAGGAGTTATTTGGAGGGGGGTGTGGGAGAGAGCTCTCTGCCTTATTGACGCCAGAGCCTGTGAGATGCGACAACTGCGTATCATTCGGGCACTGAGAACAGATTATGGAGCTGTGGAGGCCGCGAGAAGTGCGATGATTTGGTGCTTTTTAACCAGGGAGGAGGAGGCACGGCGTGGCGGCCGTGACGTGCGTGAGACCTCCTCAGCGGAGCAGGCGCTGGGGCGGGCACCGAGGTTCTGCTGTTCTGATTCGGGGTCTTGCTCTTGGACTTTTCTCTGGCTCTGTCAAGGGGTGCACTGTGTGGGAAGCAGCCTAGCCGGGGATTGAACTCGTGCTGCAGTGGCTGCAGTAGCTCCATAGTGCTGAGACTTAGCCTGTTGTGCCACCAGGGAGGCCCGAGTGGCTTTGTGGATATGCACACCCTGATGGCTTGGGCGGCTTCATGAGGTTTCTTAAAATGAACTCAAAGATTTGAATCTCTTGATTTGCATTGCTTTGTGGGGCTTTCAGGGTCAAGTAAGTAGTGAACCTTTATCAGAGATCACCCAAGGCTTACAGGAGCAGGAACAGCAGAAATGCAGACTCTTAAGCCTCATCCCAGTCAGAACCTGCATTTTAACAAGATCCCCAGGTGACTGCGTGCACATAAACATTTGAGAAGTGCTTATTTACAAGATGAATGTGTTAGGCACACATTCAGGAGAGTTCTGTGCCTTTGCCTAAAAACTCCAACACGGCAGGAGCAGGGACCCACCTGCTCCCCAGTGCCAGCAAGTGCCCCTCGGGGTGGTGTCGGCGCCAGCCTGCCAGCAGCCAGCGCAGCCGCTGCAGTGGGGATGCTGCTAGCCGAGACAGAACAAGGGGAATGAGAAGACGGCGCAGCAGGGCTGTGTCCTCCAGCCTGCGCCTCCTGAGCAGATAAGTGGGCCGTGGAGTTTGTGCAGCTCCCTTGGGGCAGCCGTGGAGCTGGCCGAGCAGTGAGGGGTAGGACGTGAGGCCGCTGTGCACGGCCACCTCCCAAAAGCGTTGGGCCGGCATGGCCCTGGAGACGGGCTGGGTGTCAGGCTGAGGGGCCGAGGCGGCGGCACAGCTGCGGGAAGCCGATGCTGATGAGACCGAGACCCACCCCAGGTGCCGTCTCTGGGGAGGACACGCGGGTCTGGGCCCCCCCCGGCCCAGTGCCCCTGGGGTGAGGCAGACTCGGGCCTGGAGCAGGAGCGCGTGGCCAGAGGCGCAGACATTAGGTGGACACCAGAGTGTGGGCCAGAGCAGGTGCGGCGGCAGGCACAGACCGGCTGGCTGGCTTCACACCAGGAGCGGAACCTTAGCGCGGGTGGCACTCGCGAGGCCTGACCTTGGGCAGCGCGCAGGGGCCTCGCAGGGCTGCGTGACTGCGGGTGAGCGGCTTACAGTCGCTCAGCTTGACAGGGAACTGGTCGTCTCTGCGCTGGGAGGGATGTGGTCAGCAGAGCTGTCCTGGTGCAGGGCCTGTGCCGTGCACGCAGCACGCGCCTGGTGCCAGTGAGAACAGAGGGAGATGCCAGAGCGAAAGCGGCTGCAGATACTGCCGGGAAAAGCAGGCTCCGTAGCCCTGAGTGGTGTGTGCGTCCCGCCGCCCGAAGCTCAGCCAGGAACACGTGCGTGAGCAGAGCCCCCTCCCCGGCCCTGAGGCCCTCACTCAGGGCCTCCCTCCAACAAGGGCCTCCCTCCCTGGCCCTGCTGGGCCTGCTTTGCAGAGCCGAAGGGGGGCCCAGCACGGGGCTGGCCTCTGGACGCCTGCGACGCCCCCTTAGCCTGGAGCACTGGCCGGGGACTGGGCTCCACCAGATGTGCCCCTGGGGAGGTCGTGGCAGACCCTCTTCGCCCGGCAGCTATGATGCTGGGTGGGTGGCGGGCGACAGGCGCTAGGGTCTGCTCTCGCTCTCAGGTCACTGCAGCTGCTGTGTGGACAGGGGAGAGTGGGGGTGCGGTTGGCCCAGCACCAGCTTGGCTGAAGAAAGGCCAGTGTGGCTCCTTCACAGAGACTTGGGGTTCGGGGAGATGTCTGCAACTAGCCTTGGCACTGGAAGACCGTGGGAGGGGGCAGTTGCCTCGGGGCGCCCTGAGCCCCATGTGAACTTGGGCCTGCCTTTTATGCTCATCCAAGGTGGGGGATCAGCCTGAGGTGAAACCAGGGTGGCAGGTGCCTGGCTCTGTGCTAAGATCCTGTCCAAGGGTGTTCTGAGAGCGCCCTCAGAAGGCCACACGTGGGGGCTCAGGAAGCAAGAGCCCCATGTTGGAGGAAGAGGATGTGACTCCAACTAAGCAGCAGCTTGAGCAAAGGTCCTGGAGCAAGAAGACTTGCGCTGGGGGCAGGCTCGGGCTGAGGACCTCAGAGGCGCAGGGGAATGTGGGCCTGGCCATGAGGTGTCGGAGAGGAAGGAACCGGGTTTGGAGTCTGTCGAGGAAGAGACGCAACTAGACCTTCCCCACGGAATGGTGTGACTCCCTTTCCCGCGTCCCACGCACTGTACCCCTCTGGTCCTTGAGGCCATCGAGGGGACGCCATCTGGTCAGTGATGTTAAGGGGACGGTCCCAAATGGGCTGTGCTGACACTCCCTCTCTGGGAGCGGGGGCCGCCTCCCCAAAGCTGAGTGTCTACCCCCCTGGATCTCAGGCCCCATATGCCCGAGGGACAGCAAGTGTGCTCTCATGTGGCATGCGTGTGGCTCACCTGTCTCCACACCTCAGCGTGCCGTTTCCCTCCCCGAGTCCCCCTGAGGGTGTCCACGTAGGGACAGGGCCTGTGTCCCCCAACCCGACTCCTCACCTACCTGCGTTTTGTAGAGAAAGGCTCGTCCAGTGTCACCTGTCCCCGGGGGCTGACAGGGCTGGGAGCGCCCCTTCTCACCTGTGTTTGTGCAGCGCTTAAATCTATTACCACGAGCTTCTTTTTCTTTTAAATTTCATGTCGGAAGAAAGGATTAGAAAGTAAAGCCTTTCAGCTGTCTGTACTGGATATCTAGGGGTGAGACAGACTTTTTTCCGTAGCAAAGGAAAAGTAGACGGAGTTGAGTGGAGAGTGTGTGTGTGTGTCTGTCCCAGATCTTGTTGAGCGGTTAATTCAATCCAGTAGTTCTCTGGGCCAGGGAGCAATTGATTTTGATGGATCCCAGGGCCGCCCCAGCCCTCAGTAATGTGATAACGACCTGCTGTAACAGGATTCACCCCGGACAGACCGGCCGCTGAGCTGACTCCATCCTGTCGTCATTTCCATGTGGGGAAATTAAGTCCATGCATCACCACTAACTCTCCCAGGAAGCAGATCTGGAAAGTGATTATTAGGTCCAAGGTAGAAAGGGCACGGCCCATGGAGGGGTGCATGTGGGACCCCAACAGTGCACCATACCTTGTGCTCTGTCCAGCCAGGCGAGGCAGAGAGGCTGCTGGCCCAGGCCGCACGGCCTGTCCCGGACTTTGCTGAGTGATGGGCAGAGTCTGAAAGACTTTCATAAGGAAGTCTGGTGCATTTCTGAAACGCTAGTGTAGGGCCCAGGCGCTCGGCCTGCCTCGGCTCTGGCTCACGGGCGCCTCTGCTTTCAGGGGGGCGTGTGAAGACCTGGAAGCGGCGGTGGTTCATCCTGACTGACAACTGCCTCTACTACTTCGAATACACGACAGTAAGTAGGAGGCGGGCTGCCGGGCTGCCAGTCCCTCGCGCAGAGGGCTGCAGGCGGGGGCCTGCGTGAGGCTGCCTGCGCTTCTCTCTCACAGGATAAGGAGCCCCGGGGGATCATTCCGTTGGAGAACCTCAGCATAAGGGAGGTGGAAGACCCGCGGAAGCCAGTAAGCTGCCGTCTCTGGGACACTTCACCCAACCGGGCCCTGCGCGCCCCCTCCCCGCCCCAGAGAGGAGCGTACCGCGGGCCTGAGACCCCCTGGCGCGTGGTGATGCCCCCTCTGTCTCAGGGCCCCCTCCCCGCCCCAGAGAGGAGCGTACCGCGGGCCTGAGACCCCCTGGCGCGTGGTGATGCCCCCCATGTCTCCACCAGAACTGCTTCGAGCTGTACAATCCAAGCCACAAGGGCCAGGTCATCAAAGCCTGTAAAACCGAGGCCGACGGCCGGGTGGTGGAGGGGAACCACGTGGTGTACCGGATCTCCGCCCCGAGCCCCGAGGAGAAGGAGGAGTGGATGAAATCCATCAGGTGCGTGAGCAGCTCTGCCCGGAGCCGGGGCTCCCGCTGCCTGCTGCGGGCAGTTCAGTCGCGGGCGTGCGCGTGCACGTGGGCGTGCGCGTGCCCGTGAGCAGGTGTGCTTTGGCACCCGGAGCCTCTCTGCTCCCAGCAAGGTGGGAATCCGCTTTCTCTGAGGCGCTTCGGGGTGACGGGTGGGAACTGGTCTCCCAGATGGACGGCCCCCTTCCGACCTCGCCTCCTTTGTTCCCCAGAGCGAGCATCAGTCGGGACCCTTTCTATGACATGTTGGCAACAAGGAAAAGGAGGATTGCCAATAAAAAATAGAGCTTTCCTGGCCTGAACAGGTAAAAGTAAAAACCAAAACCCCACAGCAAAAAGTGACTGGACAAGTTGTCCCCATTGGACCCAGATGGCCTTTTCCAGAGGCACCCAGAGGCAGGGACTCTGCACAGCGCGGCGGCGCATCGGGAGCCGGACGCTCCGCACGGAGCCCTGGGCCTCCGTGTCCTGTGCCGGGGCGTGCTCTGCTGCTGAGCGTTCAGAGACTTCCCTTCCTTCCGACCTGCCGGCTGCAACACCAGAGAGGTCTGAAACATGCCCTTCTCGAAACTTCCTCCAGCCGCACTGGTAGTTCAGCCGTGAAAATCCCCGCAGCAGACACGGGACCGTAATCGGACGGGAACTGCCGCGAGTGCTTACTAATGGCAGGGGTGTCTGTTCTAGAAGCTGCTGTTTTCTATCAGAGCAGGAAAGGAAGAGCTACCACTTTTTTATTCAGAATTTTTTTCTCAAATATATATGATTATAGCTTTTATATGCCTTTTTATATTCTGAAATTATAATGAAAGATACTTAACTTTCTAACAGTAGTATTTTTAGAATGGCAGCTATAAATTTAATTCCTGGACACAAGTATATACTGTGCACTGAAAAAAAGTTACATACACAAACACCCACACACACACCACCGCAGCACTCAAGGGTGGGCAGCGGAGAGGACACCTGGGTGTCGCCTCACCCCTGCAGGGCTTCCCGAGATGTGGCCCGTGTCTCCTCAAGGATGACGACGAGCACTGGGCAGGGCAGGCCTCTGGCCCTGGGCCCCTGGGGCCTCTCTCCAGCGCAGAGCTTGTGGGCCCACAGATACTTCCTGAAAGGCAAATCACCGTGGCGTCAGTGACGGTCGGACGTCTGGCCTGTAAGTGCGGAGTCCCGGCACGCTGTGTGTGTCGCGCCACACGAAACTGCTGCTAGTGCACTCTTGGAGCCCCCTGCCCCCAGAGAGCAGTTTCACCCCACTCCACCACACAGGAGGCTCAGCCTGGATGCCGAACGCTGTCTTCACAGTTGAAAACCTTTTGGCAACGTGAAGGCTCACTTACTGACCTGATGATAAGACCAGACTTGTTCATGTGATGTGTAGCCAAGTAAGTAACTAGACCTCTCTCTAGGCGGGCGAGCAGGCTGTGAGGGGCGTGGCACTTAGCTTCCCTGTAAATAGCGCAGAACCCCAGACGGACTCTGGGAGGGAACTTGGCGCTCCGGGACCAGTGAGTCGTCGGGCTGCCCGGGACTCACCAACAGGCGGTCTGTGCACTTGCTGAAGGGCGTCTGGGTCCCGCGTTTCAGAGCTGGGCAGGGGGCGGGCAGGTGCAAGGCCAAGGGCTGGCCCAGGGCTAGGGGCCTCTGGCTCCCCAGGACCGGCGCCTTTCTTCTCATTGGAGCTTTATTTCCACCACCGGACACCCGCATTCAGTACACTGGGCTCGCTCGCCCATGGGGGCTGTTCTGGTGGTGGGCTCTTCTCCCATAGAACCGTCTCTCCCTGCCCCATCTGCGCAGACACCCTAAATTTGCACCCTGTAGAGGTCATTAAATACTGCAGTGCAAAGTCAAGTCCAAGACAGAAAACTTCAGGTGGGACGTACTGTGTAGAGATTTAACTAGCAGAAATGAGTCTTGCTGAGTGGCCTTGATGCTGAGGGCCCTCTGCCTCTGCAGCTGACCTTGATATAGCTTTAAGTCACACTAAACTGCAAAGGGGTCTGAGCCCGTGACTCTCCAAAATGCATCAGATTTTTGGTTTGTTTCGAAGCTGTTAGACTTTGTTACTGTACTGATACCTCAAAATCGAAAATTTAGTTTTGTGCAAGGCAAGTCAGCATTGTTGAGATGCCTGACTGGTATATATGCAACTCTGGCCTCCAGTCTTCCACGGAAACACGATGCCTCGGCCACCAGACCACACACTGCTGAAGTGACCCCACCGCGCCACCCCTCGGGCGGGTCCCGCATCAGGGATGGCCGGCGCCTCGATGAGTATTTCATGGGTGAAAAGCCTTCTTTTGGCAGACCCAGGTAGGCCCCTGGGGATACAGGGCTTTCTGTCTTTTGGGTTTGGCCTCAGATTGGAGTTTGAAGAATGGACTGTGTAGGAAATGCTTGCCGGATAAGAAATGTTTCTCTGGTTATCTGTGAACGAGCCTCCCTGATGGCCGTTTCCCCAGAAATGACCCAGAAGGCTGTGGTGCTTAGAATCTATGTAACTTGCCATCAGAGTGTTACGTGAATTCATCACCTCCAGGTTTTGTTGTGATAGTATTAACATGACAGGCACCCAGCCATCACGTCCACTCGGCCCACGCAGGCCCGGGCCAGAAAGCCTGCGGGGTCGGGGACTACGCGGGCAGCGCTGGTTTTGTTGCCTGAACTTCAGCTCATGTTCATCCTCCCACCCCCGTCTACACTCAGTGCTTGAATTATCAGTGTCACTCTGGCCAAAGACGAGCTTGCTTCCAGAGAAAAGGGAGGAGGGAGCAGGGGTGGGGGCTGCTGGACGAGAGGTGCCAGCTTCCACAGTGCCCCCAGCCTTGGTGACTTTTGAGGTTTAATTGGACCGACCCTGGACCCAAAGACTGTCTTCAGGGTCACAGGCCATCTCTGAGCAGTTATTGTGGTACCAAACGGAGTCATGATAGGAGCTATTTATAGAAGAAGCAGTACTTCATGCTTCATATAAAGCAATGCATATTTTTAAAGGTAAAACACATATATCTACATAGGTGTGCTTTGCTGAGGCTAGGTCTGTCGTAGACCAGAAACCACACGTTGTGATTTCTCTTATTTTTTCTTAGAAAACATTTCTATTTACAGTAAATAGCTAATATGTAAATACTGTATATATATTGATTTCTGGAGTGTTTGTTAGTCAATGTATATACTTCCACAACTTGCATGAAAAAATATCCTGTATCTATTGATATTTTGTTGTAAAGTGAATAGTTAGTAAAATTGGGAGGATGTAGGACTGTCCAATTGCAAATACTGTGTTCACCAAATAAAAATGCATTGTTAAGACTATCCAAGGCTTGGTTCTTTAAAACAGGTTGTTGGGTTCGGCAGGCCCCCCCAGACTCACCCATCCTGCGGTCTGCACCTGCCCAGGGTGGTGCAGCACCTGAGAGGCTGTGGCTCGAGCACTAGAGGTTTTTGAGAAAGTGGAGGCAACAGGAAGAGGTCAGTGAGAGGTTATCTGTAAGCAAACGGGGAAATAGCAGTAAAACATAAGACACAAAGTTTAATTTGCTGCCATTTATATACTATATAAATTTTACATGCTGTATATTTACAGTGGGGCAAGTGCTTTTTTAATCTTTAAAAAAACAAAGATCAAACTTTAGACATCTCTGAACAACACAAACTGTATAAACCATACAGATTATTCAGATACAAACTGTATTAAATACAGTTTTCCCCACTCCATCTCCTGATGCAGGACCAGTGAATTATAAGTGTATCACAGTTTGATAGCATATCCATATTAAAAATAAAATCACAGTATGATTTTTGTCTGTAACTAGAAACTTTAAGGGACCAAGCTGACAACTCAGACTCCAATATCATAGTCAAGACAAGAGACACTGTATAAAAAAGTGTTATGTAATAAAAACATACTGTAGGCTTTACAAATAATGTTTGGATTATACATTCATAATGTAAATACTCATCATAACTGGTAAATTGATTGGAATAGTTCCACAAAGTTCAAAAACAGAACTTGTCTATAAAATACATCTTCAAATCTTGAATACAACTAAAATATGAAGCAAATTAGTTTCTAGTATCAGACATTACAGAAAACAGACTGCTCTCAAGTCTAGTTGAGAGCTTGTGAATCTTTAAATAAGTCTTTAAATTAAATATACACACTGTCAGTTTGTACTTTTAATAATTCCATGGTTTCCCGGTTGGTCTTGCACCGGATGTCTAGCTTGGAGGAGCATTACATGGAATACGGGTGATCAACCTGAGTCTGTGATTAAGCAGCATTTGAGATGTTCTAGTCCAGGGCGTTATTTTCAATGTGATTTATATACACGGTATTTTACAATGGTCAGCAGTTGTAGAAAGTGTTCATCCATTTGGAAGAAGGGTAATTAAGAAAAGGTAAAAACTAAAAAAAAAGTTCTCCATGGTAAAATCTGTACAGTATTTACTAAAGAAGCACCACGCAGATTTGAACAAAGTTATTTTCTATATTTATAATTTAAGCTGGGTTGGGGATGGCTTCTGTTGAACACGTTGAATCTGAAAGACAAGAGAGCAGCAGGCGTTACCTCAGGCAAGGCGGAAGCTGGAACAAAGGGCCCTGTGAGTCCTGGGGGGCCAGGGTAGGGGGGCAGGGTCCATCTCCTATCACCAAAGACCTTATTCATGGACTCCCTTTCAGCCAGTTCCCTCCAGCTTCGGGGGGAAGCTTGTCTCCCTCCCTGAAAGGCACTAGAGGAACCAGGCAGTTCCATACCTACATGCAGAGGGAGACAGCCAGGGATCAGCCAGGAGGGCGCCATCTGCTGGGCATGGACCGCGCCCCCTGAACCCCAACTGCTGTTAGTCCAAACCTCAATCCTTAAATCCCTTTCATCAGGGAAGAGTTTAATATGTTAATTAGGCTTAGATCTTTCCCTTGAGAACGCATAAAGTATGTTAATTAACTGCAAATTAATCCTCTTCAGACAATTCACTTTTAAATTCATTTAAAAATCCCCCTTGCTGACTAGAAGTTACACACATGGACAAAATTCCCTTTCAGGGGCAAAACAGCTCACACCCCGCTACCCTGCCAAGTGCAGGGCATAAAATGTGAATCTGCCAGGGCCACTGAATAAAATTCCAGTAGTAAAGTACTTGACACGCTCCAGGTTTTGATCTATACAGCACCCAGACCTCAGCCCTTTCCATCTGAGGTAGGGGTACGGGTGCGAGCAGACCCCAGCACCATCTCTAGGTCTGCGACAGGACTCAGTCCCCTGGCCTGGGTGCTGTGGCAGCAGCTTACCGTGAGGGGCATGGCCTGTGCTCACCCCAGTGTTCCCAGACCAAGGGGTATATGGAGGGACGCAAGCTTATCTCATGGCACAGACCCACTAGGTAAGTCTGGGTTGACAACATCTCCTCAAATGTTCAGCAAAGGACTGTCAATTCTGACACCTTCCACTGCCCCTTATTTTCTTACAACAAGGTGTTTCACACAGGTCAGCAGCTGCAGAGGGAGGGAGCCTCTCAGAGGCAGTGCTGAGGGGAGGGCGTTGCAGAGCGCCATTGGCCTGCAGGTCAGAAGGGGCTCTGGGAGCTAAGAGGCAGCTGCCTGCTCCTGCTTCCCACAGCAATCCCTGCACCCCCTAAGTCCTCAGACTCCTTCACGTGTGTCCCCTCGGTGCAAACAATGACAACATGTACAGATGGGAAAACAGCTTACCATAACTAGTGAATTTTTTGTTTTGAGGCCAAGTTTTCAATCACCTAGAAAGCAAAGATTAGGAAACATGTTTTAATGATGGTTTTGCAAAATTGTTGGTATCTATGCTGTACACTTAGAAACAATTCTGAGTAGTTAAATGATTATTGCTTTAAACAATCTAACACAAGGAAGACCAAGTATACGCCACCACAGAACTCTTTCTCCAAGTGCTGGGATGAAAGCAAGAGCTGCCATGATGACAGAGGCTGCTGCTCACACTGAAGGTGAAATGAGAGCCACGCCCTGTGAGAACAGCCCCTCGGCCCAGCAAAGCCAGCAGCATTCTAGCGTTAGGGAAGAGCAGGTCTTAGGCCAAAGAAATCGAGCGTTTAATGGGGCCAGAGAACAGGAGTCAGAGGGGTGCGTAAGTGAGGACAAAGGCCTCTGACCTCACACCTCAGCTTGTGCCCACCTGTCATCGGATGGAAACTGACCGAGGACAGAACATGGACCACTGCACAACCAAAACCAAACTGCAGGCCCTGGACACACATCGGGGAGACCAAATGCCAATTAGCAAGGTTCCCACGCAACTGACTTTCCCGGCACAGCCACCTCTGTGGCGCGCCCCATATAGCACCCCTGGGGGCCTCTGGCGATGGTCCTGAGAGAGAGAGACCTGCAGCTGAAACGGGAAGGGCCTGGCAACGATGCAGAAGCCCCTCAGAGCCTGCCCAGTACACACAGAACAGCAGCCCACCTCACCACCTCATCCTGGCACCACACAGAGGCCAGAGGAAATCGGTCCTCGGTGAGCCCCGACCCCAAATTGCTGCAATGTCCTTTGAAAACTCATCTTAAAATACATGTATTTCTTAAAAACCACACAGAGCACAGAACACTTCAGCTTCACTTTCCTGCTGGCTGTGGCGATTCCCGCACTACTGACGCCAGACTTCCCACTCACCCTCCCGTGGAACGCTCCATCCTTCCCTTCCTCCTAGTCTCCCCTGACACCAGCGCCTCGGGCAACTGCGGGCCACTGCAGGCAATGGGGCCACCCCATTACACACAACATCGAGGCGGAGGCCAGAACCCAGTCAAGAACCAAGAGGTCTTTGGGAACCAAGGCCACATGTCAAAGTCACAAAGTGTAGCTCAGGTGCCTAGAGCAAGGGCCAGCGAACTTTTCCCATAAAAAGCCAAATGACAAACATTTCCACTTGCAGGCCACCGGCCTCTGCTGTGCAGCACCGAGCTGTCAAGAGGCTCTGTACCTGCACACTCTACACAATTTCGTAAAATTTTCACCTAAAATGAAATTGTCTTGGAATTTTTTCCAACCATTTAAAAATGTTCCAGTGTGTCTAATTGGCGACCAGTCAGGCAGTGGCCAGCTTTGGCTGCCAGGCTGCAGTTGACCGACCCCTGCTCAGCACATGGGGTTTAACCAGCTCTGTGCTGCTTTCCAAAGTCAAAGGTCATGGGGAGCAATTAGAAAGGGAGGAGGGACTGCTTTAAATGCAGTCAGTCAAAAGGACTACAAAATTACAAGAGAAGACAGCTGTGCAAAGCAGACAAAAATCCAAGACAGCCACCAGCCTGGAACCAGGCAGCTCCTCAAGAGCCTGAGAAGTGCGTGCACACGTATACACAGTGTACGTACGTACGTACGTACACACACACACACACACCCTCTCCACCGCTCTGCTGTGGGGTTTCTAATGTCACACACACACACACACACACACACACACACACACACACACACACACCCTCTCTCCACGGCTCTGCTGTGGGGTTTCTAATGTGACATACAATCAAATTGAGTTTAGATTTTACTCAGAATACTGTAAGTTTAAGGATTCAGGAGAGAAAGAATACTTGTCAAAGTATTTCTATTAAAACTAGCTTAAAAATAAAAGTTCTGCTCCTTCCCAAGGCATACACTCAGAGGCGGGAGTGAATACCAAGGGTCTGAGTGTGGAGCTTCTGCTGGGCCCAGTTCCCTGTAACTCAGGCTTCCAATGATGCTAAGGGATCAGCTCGCAGTATCTCCAACACACAACTGAAGTGCATGCTCACCCAAGTGTCAAGGGAGGGGCTCAAGTTGAGCTGCACACCCTTTTATGTCACTGGAGGTTTCTTTCCCATGTGTCAACCACCTTTCCAAAAAAAATAATTTTGATATTCTTAACTCCAAGTATCTCCGCTTACCCTGGCCACATTCAAACAGATGACACCTGTCATCCCTGCTTTCCATCCTTAAATGTTTTGTTTTCTCACGGAAAGGTCCGACCCCTTCCAGAGGCAGGCCGTCGGTGAGGGGAAAACCACCGTCAGCTCTCCGGAAATGGTCAACAGTCTCAGAGCTAGCGGCCTTGGCTAAGTGCAGTTCTGAATCTTTAACAAAGTCCTCTGATTTCCTTGAGTGTCTCTTCTTTTTCTTCTTCTTCTTTTTGTGTCTGTGGAGGTCAGCATCAGAATATGCTACTGAAATGTCTGAATCCTGCTGATGCCTGCAGAAGAATAAGACAGCTCAGATCACCAAAAACAAAATCACCTCAAAGAGAACTGAGCCTTGGCATTTATACCCACTGCAGCAGACACACATGCAAACACAGGCGAGATTTTTATCTAATTAAAAACATGTCATTTGCTATCACTGCATTAAGTTTAAAAGTCCAGGGTCATAAATTCACTAATTTCAACCCCACCCCACTGCCTTTAGCTTTGCTCAAGAGCTAAAGTTGGCTTAAACGCTAAAGGGAGGATTTTGCTAACTCTCCCTGAAACTAGGAGCTAAAGGGAAGAAAAATTCTTGCTAAGTGTCTCAGGTACCTAAGAGCGAAGGAGCCTGAGGACTTGTTTTTCCCTTAAGCATCCACTGTCTGTTACCTATGACTTTTGCTAATCTTTCCCCAGGGTTTCACTCTCAAGGAATGCCAACCACAGTGTACACTAACTGTTCACGATCACCCATGTCAGCACAGATAGGTCATTTTCAAAATGACCGCTGACCCATTTAGCTTTTTAAGAACACAAAGACGAGTTTCCCAATTACATTTCAAATTAAGAAGTGGAGACAGAAAAAAAGGCAAAAGCTCAGGCAGCAAATGACACATCTCAGACGGCCACTCAGGTAGGCAGTCAAATGGCAAAAGGACAGTGGCTTCGCATTTTCTGCCCATTTGGTAGTCACAGAATTTGAAGAAAATACCAACAGTTAAGAAAATACAAGTACATCTGATGAATAAGAATATTAACCCCAATCGTGACATTACAGACCGCCAAGTTTTCATTTCCAGAACACACACACACTCCTAGAAGGGCACAGCAGGACCTGAAACAGCAATGCCCCTTTGGGAAACACTAGGTATTGCACGGTTCCGTGAAGTAAGCTAAAAGCAGAGCTGTTTTGGAAATCTGTAAAAAATGTGAAAACGCAAATGAAAAGTACAAATCAAACATACAAACATGACAGCCCTTCACACAAGGCCAAACTGGGCCAGAGAGAAAAGGAAATGGGGTGACTGGCAGCAGCTCTCCCACCACAGGGGCGCAGCCCACAGCCTCACCTGGAATCTCGAGCTCGGTGTTTGTCTTTGGATTTCTTTTTCTTCTTTGATTTTTTGTGCTTCTTCACTTTAGGCTCTTCTAAAGGGCCCTTTTGTAAGCTTCTCCAGACTTTCTTCTCTACGTGACTGTCGTTATTTTCTATACTATCGTATCTCCGTTTTCGTGACTTCACACTTTCATGTTCGTGAAAGCGATCAGAGAGGTTACAGTTGTCTTCAGCTCCAAGTGCAATTTTCTCGTGGGAGTACTTCTCTGGGTACAGAAGGGTGTGGGACGGGCCTGCTCGGGGGCTGCCGAAGTGGTGCCGTTCCTTCTCTTTAGCAACCAACTCGTATGCCTTCCTGCTTTTGTAGTAGTCCTTGTACGGCCGGTTGCTGTACTGACCTGCTTTGTCATACTCCCGGTCGCTGTGGAAAGACTTCCACTCCCGCGCCTCCCGGGCCGTGTATGGTGCGTACCTGTCGTGATAGTATCTGCCTTTGTCCCACCTCATCTTATCCGGATAGTATTTCTCCCGGCCCCAGGAGTGTTCATTTTCCACATGGTGGTACCTGCTCCACTCCTGGTCGGATCCACATCGATTTCGGGAGCGGTGGCGGCTGTACCTGCCCAGGGAGCGGCGCTCCCCGGGGCTGACCCTCTCCCCGTGGCACGGGTGATGCTGGCCCCCATTGCAGTGCTCCATCCGGTAGCGGTCCTGCTTGGCCCGCTCTCTGATGTAGGGGTGCCTCTTTTTGTGATAATGGTCCTCTGTTTTGCTCCGACTTTCCCTCGCGCGTTCTCCGCTGGAGGAACGGTCTCTTCGGTTACGGTAATGTCCACGATCCACTTTTCTGAGGATATTGATCTTTTCCTTAACTAGAGAATGATCCTGAACCTTCTGTCCTACCTTATTTTCTTCGCATCTCTCCCCATTACTTTGTTCCGGGCCCCCTTCTGAATGGTTTTCTGTGACGCTGTCTAACTGAGGAGCAGGCAGCTCGTCTGTGGACACACCTGCGCTTTGCGAAGGGTCCTCTGTGCCCGTGCATTTGTCTCGACCGATGTAAACTAAGAGTTCGTGATCACAGTCACCTGCTGAACGTGCTGAGGGAGCTGGGCTCAACCTCCCTGCCGTTTCCACTGATGTCAAGAAGTCCTGTGGACTCCCTATTAATGCCCCTTTTACATCCTCGGAGGGTTTGCTCTGATCATTTGTTAAATTCCCAGGATCACACAGTTTAGAAAGTGGATCATTCCCAGTGGTGTTCTTGTCAATGTTACAAGGACTGTTGACACTAGGCAAAGACTCATCAGGTTTTGCTGAAATGTTTTCAGAGACTTCTTCTTTGGTAGATTTAGTGCTGGGGTCAGAGGGCAGCAAAGCCTTCTTTAACGTGCTAGTGAGACTTGTCTCCGGTTTCTCATGAGATTCGGGAGAGGGGCTGCCAGCCTCTAGTTCTGCATCAGGACCCCCTGTAGGATTTTCCTCTGTTCCAGTTGTACTGCAGCCCCCACCAAAACAAAGAAATAAACAAATCAGTCACTAGTTTGGTTGCTTTATGAGTTTTTATCATTGTCTTACAGGGACAAACACTTGAAAACATTTGCTCAATACTTTATCCCTTTACTATAGCTGGCTGAAACCCAATAATGGGCTTATTGTTTTGGGGACTCTTTAAATTTTTTTCTTTCTCTCATTAAATAAAAATAAAAATTTTACATTAAACTTACCCTTCTTTTCCATTTTTCAACAACATAATCCTGCAGTTCTAGGCGCCTTCTGTTTTTAGATATACCTCTAATTCTTTTTTTTTTAAAGATTTATTTTGTTTTGGCATACAAGCTGGGGTGCAGGCCAGAGGTGTGGGGCGGCGAGAGGGTTCACCAGAGACAGAGTGGGGAGCAGAACAGGCAGGTCAACCGAAATATACTGCTGAAGGGAGCAGTGGACGGGGCAGGAGAGGTCTGCCGCGCATTTTGGGGTTCTCCCCGGCCGGGCATCGCAGCCGCCGACAGCTCCACAGCGCTGCACTAACCCAATACACCACCAGGGAGGCCCTATACTTCTAATTCTTAATAACTAAGTCTAAACCATCAAAAAAGTCAAATAATGACGGGCCCTTACTCGTCTTCTGGATCCCTTTTTTCTGAATTTGTCCTGGAGCCTCAGAGGTAGATGAGCTACCTCAGAACAGAGCCAACAGCTCCCTGAATAACTTATAAACTGTGAGGAATGGACACTTTAGAAAAACTTTCTGTAGTAAATAAACTCTGCCCTTGGTTGCTGTAGAGTTTTTAGCGTATTCTCAAAGTTACTAAAGCTGCCACGGGACAATAAAACCCTACAGAGCCCCCAACTTGCTAGCAGAAAAACTGTCAGAGAGAGAGAACACATATGAAGTCAAAGCTGAGAAGTTACCGAGTGTGTGACAGTGAGATTATCAAGTTAACACGTAAAGCAGTGACAACACATACAGATTTGTTTATATTACTGTCTATAATAATTCTCATGCACACCAGACTGAGAGTAGAAAAGAAACAAAAGGAATTATCATTACGCAGTGACTGAGGGGCCAAGCTACCCATCTTTAAGGTAAATGGGGAATGAGTATTCTCTGCCTATAGCATTTACTCCCTTTTAATATTTACGGCTTCCTAACAGTGGTACTCAGTGAGGGCTCACCCACCTGCCAGGGGCCATTCTGAAATGTGGGGTGCATTTTTAGGTTATCAGAATAATGGGGGAGCCCCACTAGCACTAGTGGGTGGGGGACAAGGCAGAGAGGCCCATGTCCCAGCATTCACATGACTGAGAAATCTCAGTTATATCACCATTGGCAGTTTTCATGGATGCTAGATTTTCCAGGACTGCAACTACTATGTGTATCTAGAGACAGTAATAATTTCACCAGAAGTTGTCCACCCTCAGGACATTACCTCCCTGTGTGTGGTACTGAGCTCCGGACATGAGGCCACACTAAACAGTCACTTCCACAGCCTGCCTGTGCGCAGCTGCAGCACCAAGCTGTGTTACTGGGCCTGTGGGGGCGCAATGCTGCTGGTCATTTACATATTGAAATACTGATATATCGGAGATTCTTTTAGATTACAGTTAAGTCAATATACTAGACTTTTAAAAAGTGTGAAGGCAGATTATCTCATCTAGGAATTTCAGAATTCTGGAAGAGTCATAGTGAAGTATCTGCTACTTGGTAAATTTGAGAACCCCTGCCCTATATAACCTTCATAGTGCTTCAAACATTTTTGTCACAAAAAGGTGGTTAAATGAGACAGTGTTATGTGTCAGATCCAAAGTATGCTAATCACACTCCCAGCCAGAGATGAGGCGATGCAAAAGAAAAGAGGATCCTGAGGATATCAAATTGCCATGGATTATCAACCCAAGAAATTTTTTTCTGTACTTTTATAAAAGGCAAATTAACAAATTCTATAGAGTATTATTCAAGTGATTCCAGAATTCAAAAGGTTCACTGAAAGGCTTCTACAGAATTAAAACAGTGACACATCCATGCTGGGTGTGGATCTGCCCTACTGGGATCTTCTAGCAAGTGGTTTCATTTCCTCTTAGTTTACCCCTAATTTTACCTTTTTTCGTCTGTCGAGCATTTTGCTTTGTTGTTAAGTTTAAAGGTCTCTAAGATTTTGTCTTCTGGGAGAGGTGGCAAAGGAGCAGGCATCAACTACAATAAAAAACAAAGATATTTCAATTCTAGGCACCACATGGTGCCTCATGAAATCCTGCCACAAAGTGATACGGAGCAAAGGCGCCCCCCACCCCAATACACACATGCTCACCTTTCCGGGTAAACCATTTGTCTTAGAAAAGGGATTTTCTGAGTGCAGAGCAGGCTGGACTTGGCAGCTGGCACCATCGAATGGCAGACCATTTTCTCTCAGCTCACTGTCTGTACTATTAGCACCATTTAGCATCACAGGTTCTCGAAATTCATGCTGAGAGACCTCCTCACCTTCAGCACCCTGAGCAGAGGAGCGCCTGCTCTCCATCGTACCCAGACCGTTCTCCCTACTGAGGCCCTTAGCCTCCTCGTCAGATTCTTCAGATGACTCGGCACCGTAAGGGACCAGGACACTTGAGTTCAGCTTGGACTTGCCATTCATCACCGGCTTGGAACATGACTCACTCGGGGGAATCTGCTTTGTTATTTTGCTAGAAGCTGACGCCGTGGACGTGCTCGAGGTAGACTGTGTTGCAGAAGAATTGGTAATGGTAGAAGAGGGAACAGGCTTGTTAGGGTTCTCCAAAGAATTGCTATGAAGGCTAGGCTGAGGCTGACCTTGGCGAACAGGTAACTTGTTGTGAATACTGATGGTGATCTTTTGTTTCTTGGGATGTTCTGGAATAACTGAGGACCTATTAACTGACCAGTTCTGAACAGAGGTGGAAGCATTAACAGGACCAGCCCTGTTGACATTGGAATTCCCATTAGGACTAGAGATGGAACTGCTTGGTGTTTCTTTCAATGGTCCGGTACCATTTAAGTGAGGTGGGTTCTGGAAGTAAGAAGACCACAGCTGGGTGAGAGCTATGGACACAGTCACAGACATAGAATCACTACTGGTTGTAGGCCCTTTCCATTTTGGTCATTGACTTCTTTTTATGAATAACAATTGTCACACACCTAGGAACACCACTTCCTCCTTTCCTCTACTCCTGCCTACCACATACCTTTCCACTTTTTACAAGTCTTAGTTTTCTATGACAAATAGGGACAAACATTTTTTGCCAGATGACAATGCTCAGATCAAATGCTTTCTGCTCCAATCTGACAGAAATAAACAGATCCCCTTGGGCAGGGAGTCATGTATCTTCTCCTTGGTTGGGAGCTCACTGCTGTACAGACTGAAGGGAATGCCAGCCATCAGGGTAGTAACTGCTCACCAAGGAGGCAAGGAGATGGGCATGTAGGCAGACAAAGAAGTGCTACTCATTTGCCTCTCACCCAGCCACACCCCACCCCCTACGCCCATGGTGTCTCTGAATCCTACATATGCAGCTACTTTGCTCCAGATTCCAACTATTGCCACTAAATCCCAGAGGTTGCAAATTGGTGATGAGGGTTGAAATCTGGTGCATACATGGATTCTGTTTGGTCTTCACAATGTTTCCTTAAATATCTGAATTAGTGATCTTACCACTGGCAAGTTTCATGTAAATCAAAATAAAAACATCTTGCACATTCAGTAGCAGTTGCCTCTCTACACAGGGCACTTGCCTTCCAGCTGACCAGTGCCCTGATATCACTCTTACACACAGCCCAACTCAAGAGCCACTACCTCCCCAGCTCCCGAAGACATTTAATGTGACTCTTCTTACAATCCAAAACACTGTCAAATGTCCATAAAAAAATAGCATACAACTAGACAATTTGTTTGGTGACTCAAAACAAATTAAAATTAAACTGAGAGACTGATAAAACATGACAGTGCAATGACAGGGATTACTCCAAGATGCAGACAGGCTGTCCACAATCTCTACACCTAAGTCTAGGAAAAGCCAGGTCTCCACTCTATGAAGACTTGGAGCTGCGCTGACCAGGGTGCACTTCAGTTCTCCTTGAGAGGCTGTCAGGGGGTGTGATCAGACCGAGCAGGATGGCAGATGCAAAGCACCACACTCCCGGAAGGCCTAAATGGATATAAGGTGTTCTTTGTGTGAAAAGGTCACTTTTCTGGAATCCAGCATTTAATCAAGAATCCTTAAATGTTTACATTAAGGGAATGAAAGTCCAATATGGCAGCTAAAATCTCTTATCATTTAAATATATTTAAACTCAGACTTTCTTCCTGATCATTATATTCATCATCTGAGATTTTCTGTTTACTTGCAACATATTATAGTAAATGGCTTAAATAAATATTTCTGACAAGAAATTCAGCTGTAAAAAAGGCCAGGGTAACTACTACAATGATAACTAACCAGACTTCGTTAACCAGGATGATATAATCTTAAAAATTAACATAAAGATTATATTCTCCCTATGGAACGTTACCTTTATCATGTGAGAAGGAAGCTGTGGTCCAATAAACCCTGATGTGGCCTGTTTGTTGTTGACAACCCGCTGAGTGATTACTGGTCGGGGAGAAGACTGGCCAGGGCTGTGGGTGGAATGAGTAAGTTCACCTCCATTTTTCACATCATGGGACCTGAGAACAGAAAGTGATAATGCTCAGGGCTAACAGGGCATCTCCTTAGAAGAGAGTCATTTATTCAACAGCAGTTAACCACTCAAGTAACAGACCGACAAGCTGTCATGTACAGAGCCAGACACTGGATCTCCTTCAGGTCTGAGTTAATGTCAGGTACTTGGATTGGAAGACACCAAGAATAATTAGGCAAATGGCTTTTTTAACTGTATTCACAGAATGCCACTCTCCGCAAGCTATTTTTCTCGTCTGATATTTTTTTAATTATAAATACATACCATTATAGAAAAATGTATGATGTTCAGAAGTGTTAGAAACAAACAAACAAAAAAAAAAGTCTCATCTCACCTCTTATAGGCATCTCTCTTCAAACTGATCAATTATACTCCAAGCTTTAAACTGATACTGATTTTCTCAATATCACTGTACAAAATTTCCTCTATGAAGATCTTTCTCATATCCATTAAAAACCTTTAAAAATCGGGCCTCCATGGTGGCGCAGTGGTTAAGCACTGCGCTCTGGAGCTGTGGGCAGCGGTGATGTGAGTTCGACGCCCAGCTGGGGAGAAAGAATCCCACATGGTGCGGCAGACCTCTCCTGCCTCGCCCACTGCTCCCCTCAGCAGTGTATTTCTGATCTGCCTGTTCTGCTCCCCACTCTGTCTCCGGTGAAGCCTCTCGCCACCCCACACCTTTGGCCTGTACCCCCAGCTTGCATAAAAAAAAAAAAAAAACTATTTGTAAAGAAATAAAATTACATAAAGGTACAATTAATGATTAAATGAGGTCTGTTTAAAAAAAAAAACTTTAAAAATCACTATTAACAGCTGCATAGTATCTCAACATAAGTGTATGTTACAATTTGCATGTTCATTCTGTTATTTTTGACAATATTAGGGTGCTCTTAGTTTTCAGCTATTACAAATGAATTCCTTGGGTGCACAACAATGGGTGCAAGGCCACCCATTTCTAGAAGTGGAACTAATGAGTTAATGTGCACAGTGACATGCGAGAGATAAGTAGGGCTGCTGGCACAGGCCTGGCCAGGAAGGTGACTGGTTGCACTGCTCAGTGGCTGGGAGATGCTGGCTATCCAGGTGCCCGAAGGTCCCCTTCCGGAGGCCTGCAGCTACTGCTTCCACAGCCCCCATGTTCGCCTGTTTGCTGCCAGCAGCAGAAATCTACCCTCCTGGGTGATCACCTTTACCTTCCTCTGCATGCTTCATTGCTGACCTACCAAAAAGCTACAAGCAAAATCAAAATCTGTATTCAAAAATGATCTTCCTTGCTCTCCAGGATCATTAAGCTGCTGTTTAAAAAACTCAACATTAAATATGTTGATGAGAGAAAGAAAATGACAGAACATTTGAAAAATTGTTTTCCTGACAATACCTGATATAAAAGAGAACATAAGCTTGTTGACTGAGTACCGATCTAATATCGCTGGTCGACACAATGGAGTCATTCATTTGATACCAGAGGCCATTGCTAGCCTGCAAAAGAGAGCCAATAGATATTAGATATATTAGATAAATGGGGAACACCAACAAGAGAAATTGGCTTTCACATTTCAACTGCAAAAGTCCCACCTTCCCCTCAAGGAATGCCCTGGATATCTTTCAGGGTATTTAAAAATAGTTGCTAGCAAAATCTGTGCAGCTTACTTTTATGTAGCAGAAGTAATGGCCAGCATGGCAATTAAAACCAGTGTGTACCAGCACTGCATACAAAACATAAATAATTGGTTCTCCGTTTGGTTGAGACATGTATGGTCGAATATCAAGATATTCAGGATATTTCACATCCTAAACAGAAATGGAAAGAGGTAAAAGGAACATCATTTCTGAAGGCACAGACAGTCCACATATTCAGGTGCAAAGTATTCAGGCAGTAGTAGGGCAGGATAACAGTGAGAGGAGACCCACAGAACACTGTACCCTATGATGTTCTAGCACAACCTAACATGTTGAACCACATTGCAAAAGGTACAATTAACCCGAGGCATGCCTGAATTTAAGTATTTGATTCAATCCCACCATATTCTTTATTTCCTTTGAACAAATAAGGATCCACATTAAGTGAATTCTTCAAATCCATCAAAGGAGATAGGAGCACATCACAATTCTGGGCTTCAGTGACCATTTATTTTTATCTTTAGTAATTCAGGAATGGAATATTTATTCCTCTTGAAATCAACTGAATTTCTGACCACTTTCCATCTCCAGAAAGTAGGAAGAGGAAGGGAAAATTCAGTGTGCTACTAAATCAGGAAACAAATGAACAAACAAAATGAACTCTGATCAAAGAGTAGCAAATCTAATAGGAAGTCCTCTTTGGATTTCAAATGACACAAGTTCTCCCCACATCCACTCATTACCTTCCTGACAACAAAGCCCAAATGTAGATAAGTTACCAATTATCATGAGAAAGTGCAACCAGCTAAAGGACACGTATTCATATACATAAATCTCATACTACTGGCTTAATGCTTTGACATTTTTTCCACAGCCAAGTGCTGGAAGAACTTAGAAAATCAGGTAACAAAATTAGGTCCTTTATAACACTTAATTACGACTGACATTTAAGCCTAGAAAGGCTTAACATGAAAGATTATTAATATTATCAACATACCTTAGCAATTTTTCCACCAGTAAAATTTGCAAAACGTTTGAGAGAAAGTGTAAGAACATTAGAGGATCTATGTATAGTGAACCTCTTTGAAGCTGGAACCATCTTTTTACACCTTGAAATAAACAGAAACACAGATTTAGGAAGAATGAGATATATTCTTCTGGTATTTTAGTCTATCCCTCTAAAACATTCTAACTTGCTTCCAAAGAAAGACACTAGATGAAGAACCCCAATAGTGAAAATATTAAAAATGCAGGTGGGGGGGGGGGGAGAAGGGAGGCGGAGGGAGGGAAGGAAAAGGGCACAAAATGGAATAGAAAAGAACACAAGGGACCATGGAGATGGATCATGGGTGAATTGGTGGTGGGCTACCCAAGGGGAATACAAAATGTAAAAGACATAAATAACAATAAAAATATATATTAAAAAAAATGCAGGTGGGAAACTGCTTGATTAGCATGAAAGAAAAAAAGGAAGCTACGACAGCTCTGAGATGCAAAGCCACCTGGGTCACTAATAATTTGTAAAATCATGTAAACATACATTTCTCTCAACTCAAAAGAAACTGAAAGACCAATAGATTTTCAGAATGGCATAATTCTGTGGAAACAAAGCCCTATTCAGACACAAAAGGAAGAAACATGAACATCAGAAATGCTCATAAGAGTTAAAAACAAAGAAAATATTTCCATGGTCTTGGAAAGAAGGAAGTCTTCTTCCATACAAAAAGGATGTTCAGTAATGACTAACTATATTACCTGACTAGAAAATGTATATCTACTTAAAACAGATGAAACAGTGCTTGTGTAAAGTAGGCACTTGACTATGAATAATAATCAAAATTAGGATTTCCAGCAGATGTACCCTAATCCTGGATAACAACTCTGAGACAGATCTTTCACTACTCCAGGAGAAAGTGGCCCCCACTTCATCAGAGCCCTTTTATAACAGAAGAGTCAATGGAAATTTTGCTCAACAAAGGCGTGCCATCCCAAGATGCATCTTCCTATGTGGTGACATGAGTGTGTGGCATAAGGTTGACCTCTCCTCTCTCATCAAAGCCCCTAGTAATTAGGCACCACGTTGCCCAAGGGCACAGAGGTGCACATCTCTAAAGAGTGTAAACATTTAGACATGTGGTCTGGCCCTTGCAGACTACAGACCAAGTGTCTTCCCAGATGGCATGGAGAGCCAAGGGACTCTATAAGGGTTATTCAGATGCATCAAACTTGAATCAAGTCACCCCCCCAGCCCCACCACAGCAACCAGCATCAAGGTCTAAGCCGCCATCCATCATACTTGCTACACTTGTAGGAGTTTTCTCCATCGAGCTGTTCCGGCTTCACAAACTGCTCCAATGCTTTGTTCACACTCTGAGCAGCCTGGGAAGAGAACAGCATCAACACCACTTTATCACCCGCTCCCACTTTTAAGAAGACTGAAAAGTATAAAAGCAAATATAAAATTTTATATAAAAAGAAAATTTTCCTTTTATCATGATGTTCACTTTTATACTGGTATACACAAAATTATTTCCCCTCCATTAAGGAAATTAATGAACAAAAATACATGGAGAGAGGTGCTGCCTGCAGCATTAGTTAAAGTAGCATGAAACTGGGAAAAAAGCAATCATCTACCAGTAAGAAATTAAGCAGGTAAACTGTGGTGGTGCATCCACTTATCAGACTACCACAAACTTCCAAAGCACACACAAAAAGATCCCCCTGTACATGCGATGAAAACAGCAGTGCCCATACAGACATAAGGTATAATTTCACTTTAGAAATACTAATAACCTATTCTAGAAGAGTTTATTATGAACTATAACAAGAGGTCACTCTGAGGGCAAGGTTCTGATATATATCTGCAATGTTCCTCACCTTTATTATAAGCCTATATTATAATGAGAAAAACAAAAACTTCAACAAAAACTAGGAATTTAGAAAATGCAAGAAGCAAAAACAATTACTGAAGAACAACGAACATTTTAATTTGGCTAGTATAGGCATAAAAATCTGATTTTATTAAGATTTATTAAAAAGTCAAAAAGTAATAAAAAAGACTGTTTTCTGTGCCTACTACAAAGCTTAAAAAATCACCTCTAAATAAAGTCTTAAGACTATTAAAAATTTCATATTCTCTAACAAATGTAGTCTAAATTATAAGCAAACTATAAAATTATACAAATTATGACTGGATTTAAAACTTAACTACCACAAAAATTATCAAACTTACCTTTATCTCCAACGTTATATCAAGATATGGATCAAAAGTATCTGAAACGCCCTTGCAATTTAAACATTTAACTGAAATAAAAATAAAATGCAAGGATAAGTAAAGTAAGGTCATTATGAAAATCCAACTACTAAAAATGACAAAATAAGGCCTCCCTGTGGCCTATGGGTCAAGTGTCAATGCAAGCACCAATACAGCCAGAGTCCTGATCCCTGGCCAGGCAGCTGACCCCCATGGCGCAGCAGCCCTCTCCTGTCTCACCCGCTTCTCCCCTCAGCAGTGTATTTCAGTAGATTCACCTATTCTGCTCCCCACTCCATCTCTGGTGAATCCTCTCACCCCCTGCAACTCTGGCCTACACCCTTGACTATTCTTCTACGCCACAAAAAAAAAAAAAAAAAAAAAGACAAAATACAAAAATACTATCTCAAAATAAAAAATTGAAACAAAGTATATTTTGCTCCTATCAGATAATATTACTATTATACAATGTAGGACAAAGTGTCATGAACTTGGCCCCCCAACACACTGTTGACTGAAATATAAACTGGTATAACCTCTTGGAAGAACAATATGACAGTATCAAAATTTTAAATATTCCTACCATTTGATGCAGAAATTCTAATATAAAGAATTCATCCCAAATATACATGGATATAAGAACAGGTACATAAAGATGTAATGAAGTGGCCTCCCTGGTGGCACAACGGATTAAGTCTCATCACTATGAAGCTTTCCAGAGCCACTGCAGCACAAGTTCAATCTCCAGCCAGGGAGCTTCCCACATGGTGCAGCAGACCTCTCCTTTCTCACCCACTGCTCCCCTCAGCAGTGTACTTCAGGTGATCTGCCTGTTCTGCTCCCCACTCTGTCTCTGATGAATCCTCTCACCACCCCACACCTCTGACCTACACCCCAGTTTTTATATGCATAAATAAATAAATCTTTAAAAAAAGATGTAATGAAGCAATTATGGTAATAAATAATTTTAAAACTAATTAACTATCCAATGATAAGGAACTAAAATAAATGGAATACTACTGCAATTGTGAAAGACTGTTAGACCTGTATGTATTAAAATATTAAAAGATGTCAAATGATAAGAGGAAAATAAAAGGGCTGTATCTAAAATGCCCCTAATTTGTTCACACATGAGAAACTACTATCAGGCTATTCTACAAAGTGGGACAGAAGCTGCAACAGAAGCACATTTTCCATCATACTTTCCTACCATTTGCTTTTTTTTTAACCTTTTTTATTTTATTTTATTGTTGCACAGAACTGGGGTGTAGGCCAGAGGTGTCAGGGATGAGAGGATTCACCAGAGACAGAGTGGGGAGCAGAACAGGCAGATTTACTGAAATACACTGCTGAGGGGAGCAGCAGGCGAGACAGGAGAGGTCTGCTGCGCCATGTGTGGGTCACTCCCTGGCTGGGGATGGAATTCAGGCCATAGCAGTGATAGTGCTGATATTTAACCTCTAGGCCACCCAGGGAGGCCCCCTACCATTTGCTTTTTGTTAAATCACATTCATGTCTCAACTTCAATTTCTTTTCCCTCCTCTACTCCCACCCCCAACTTCAGCAACTTTTAAAGTAAAGTTTACCTCTTGATCTTAGGTATCCTCCAAATATCTGACAAACAAGTGTGGTAGCCTGGGTATGTCTGTCTAATCTGAAAAACAGTCAAACAATGATATGAGAGAAATTCTGCAAAAATTACAGATGCTATAGCCAGATTTCAAAAGTACATCTATAAAAAATCAAGATCTCAAACATGAAAGTCACTAAATAAAAAGACATCAGTATGTGTGGCAGCCAGAGAATAATCTCACCTGACCGGAACACACTGAGGATTTGGTAAGAGGTAGGACAGTACGAACTATATCAAGAAGGAACACTGAAAGTTAGGCAGGAATTTGGCCCTGAAGCAAGAAGAGGAAAAAGCTACGCAGGACTGTGTCACTAAACGTGTGGAAAGTAAAGAACACCGAGTTTTCCTCTGTTCCACAGTCTGTCTCCATCCAGACAATGAAAACCTGGCTGGGGTAGCGCCAACAACAATGGGAATGGAACAAGAAATTTACCAGGTATGTTTAGGTGACAGTAAGTGCAACAGGACTTGTTATCTGTTTTTCCAATCTTCCTCTTGAGTCTGTATTTATATTTTAAGGGAGAAAGTACAGGAATAGATAATTGATCAGGGTGAGAAAAATGCAGGGAACAAATGTAGATTTCAGAAGCTAGTGGTCAGCAGAGAAAATGTCAGCTACAACTAGAAAGTAAAAGTGGTTAGTTTTAGATACACAGAGAGATACTGATATAAGCAGATCCTCTAATAATGCCTTTCTGTACAAAATTGTTTTGTTATAATGTTGGTGAGGAAAAAAATCCCAGCCAACATTAACAAAATGACATCAGTGACTTAGTTTCCAAGAACCTAGCTGTGATGTTAAGTGAGGACGTACTGTACTCAGAAATTAAATAACAGTAAGACCAACATTCATTTTCTGACATCTATAATCAAACAAATTTAAACAATTATAGAAAGCATAAAATTCTAATCATTTTAAAATACTGCAAGTCACTAGAGGACAAGGCAGTACAAAGACAAATGGTCAGGCAAACATAAAGCTATGTACTTAACTTTGTAAGAGGAAAAACTAAATTCGGTTAAGACAGCAATGCAAAGGGAAGAAATGACAATGCTCCTGTACTTACTTATTGCTGCCATTCAGGCATGCTTTTTGCATAGCATCAACAGTGTACTGGAGGAATTCATGGGCATCTTCTTGGTTTCCAAAGCGGAAGTGCCTGGCTATACCTAGAGTTTAAAGACAGATTTTTACCATCACATATAATAACATGCTCAGACTGTAATCCTCAAATGTTCCCTCTTATGAAAATGTTAGTTAGAAAACACCCGGTTAATCCGTGTTTTGAGAAAACTGCACAGACACATGCTACCTCGAAGACAGCTAGGCTCAATGCCTTGAGACCATTAAAGGCCCACGTGGGCTAGAGCTTCTGAGCACCTAGAGAGCAGCCACAGAGGCACTGTCTTTAGCAAGTTAATAAATTACACTCTAATAAATTCACCTTTGGCTGTATTGTTTCACAAATTTGTCTTTACATTAGTGCACACATCTTAAATTTAGCACTAGATCTCCCTAAGAGAACCTATGCAAAACATAAAAGTCCAAATCTATCTAAATTCTACCCCAGTAACCTACAGAACATATTAGTCTCAGATGTACAGTAACATTTCAGCCCTATTTTTAATTGTCAATACAGACGCAAAACAAAATTACATAATAAAAAATCAACACAAAAATTTAAACAATATAACCATAAACATTACACACAGACTTGCATGTGTATGACTACATTAGCTTAAGTCACATGGAACTGCCAATTCCACCAGTTTTTATCTACAAAAACAGCAACTTTATGATTGAACCATGTTTGTACGTTGACACAAACAGCAATGACATTTTCTTGAAGAGTAAGTCTAAAAATATTAATCATACCTGCCATATGTATAATGAAACAAAATCATATCTGGCAGAAATTTTGCCAGGATCCAGCAATGTTTAAAAAATGTTGCACTGGGCCTCCCCGGTGGCGCAGCGGTTAAGTGCTGCGCTATGGAGCTGTCGGCAGCGGCGACGCGAGTTCGACGCCCGGCCAGGGAGAATCCCACATGGCGTGGCAGACCTCTCCTGCCTCGCCCGCTGCTCCCCTCAGCAGTGTGTTTCTGATCTGCCTGTTCTCTGCTCCCCACTCTGTCTCTGGTGAACCCTTTCGCCGCCCAACACCTCTGGCCTGTACCCCAGCTTGTAT
>PVIJ01010497.1:0-59894 GCA_004024925.1 Scalopus aquaticus
GATGATTGGATCAAGAAAATGTGGTACATATACACAATGGAATACTATTCAGCATGGAAAGAAGATAAACACATGCAATTTGCAGCGACATGGATGGAATTAGAGGGGATCATACTCAGTGAAATAAGCCAGAAAGAAAGAGAAAAATATCGAATGGTTTCACTTATAACAGGACTATAGGGAGGCCGGGTGGGAGAGATACAATCAGTTGGGGGGGGGGAGGGAGGCGGAGGGAGGGAAGGAAAAGGGCACAAAATGGAATAGAAAAGAACACAAGGGACCATGGAGATGGATCACGGGTGAATTGGTGGTGGGCTACCCAAGGGGAATACAAAATGTAAAAGACATAAATAAAAATAAAATTATATATTTAAAAAAAAAATAATGTGCACCAAAATATACCTTTTGGTGAATCACAATAAACAACAGAATCCTGAAATATATCTCACAATATTATACTAAGACCACTAATCTAAAAATATTTTGTAGGGTCTGTATTTCTTAAAGTATATTTAACTACTTGGGTCAATCAGTGAACTCTTTCAAATCTTCATTAGGATTTATGCCCCTGGAAATTTTCTAATGAAATGTAGGATTTACTTGTTTGTGTTCAGTTTTAAATCCTACCTAAAAAGTTAAATAGGATTCTGAATCTAAGATTTTGATACAGTTCCTGGAATGTAACTGTTAATATTACCAGCATTGCGGGGTATTGATAATCATAGCTGAGGGCCGTTTCTGGGCACGTGGGGTGTGAGTTTCACCTTAGCTAGATGACAAAGACCTCTGACAACAGAAATTATATCACATATTTCTCTGCATCTCTCACAGAACCCAACATCCAGAGCGGCACTGAAAGTAGACTCCTCTTCACAATTCATTCACCTACTGGTTATCAAGCCCCACACCAGAGGGAACTTCAGTCACCAATGTTAACCGGGAGCAGCAGCCGCTCTCTTGGGGAACGACTCTGAAGGACGAGATCTATGCTCAGACTTTCTCACGCTCGCTCAGCCAGGCAGTCAGCAGGTAAGCCCAGGCCACCTGTCCCGTGCCAGACCTTGCTTGAGGAACTAATGTTGCATCCGGGGACAAAAGAGACTAAGCCTTTGCTTCCAAGAGCTTTAATCGTGGGGGTGACAGACATGCTACTCAAGATTAACAAGCTGCATGCCAGCAAATTGTAATGAAGAAAAATAAAGTAACATACAGGGTGTTATGGGGAAAGTGGAAGATGCTGAATTTTTCCGAGGGTGGTTTGGGAAGGCATCTAAAAAGGTGGACTCTGAGCACAGACTCAATTTGAGCGCTGAAGGCAGTGAGCATTCACGTCGAGCCACAGGGCGAGAGCAGGGGGCCTGAGCTGCGGTGCTGCTTGGCAGCTGGGGAGAAGCAAGAGGCTGAGTGGCTGGGGCACAGTGAGTGGGGGAGGGGAAGGAAGAAGGTCAGTCAGCGCTGAGGGAAGGTGAGGTGCGATCTGTGAGTCACAAAGATTTAAGTGTTTACTTGGAACGAAATGGGATCCATTTGGAGACTTTTGAGCGATGATGACATAATACCTTATAGTAGGTCATTTGGGGCTGCTTTATGGAGAACTGACTGTAGGTGGACAAGGGGGGAAGAGCCCCCACAGAAACCCATGTGAGGGAGGGAAGATGGTGGCATGGACCAGATGGGAGCAGTGGAGGCGAGGATGAGGAGAGATGGCACTCCGGATGTGTTTTAAACATAAAGCCAAGATCAAGTGTGAGATTTTGTGCTGATCAAGTGTGAGATACAGAAGAGCCAAGAGTGCAAAGCCTTTGCCATCAAAGTTTGGAAGAATGAAACTATAAGAACAACTTTGTGAAGGGGATGAATAGAAACCAGACCTTTAATTTTAGAATGGAACAGTTGGCGTGTTTGTGAGCTATCTGTGTCGAAATGTCAAGTGGACAGTTGGACAGAAACAAGTCCAGTTTATAGAAGAAAGATTTGGCCTAATAATTAGGACAAATAAATGATATTTAAAACCATGAGTCTGGATGAGATCATAAAGGGAATGAGTGAGAGCAGAGATGGGGAGAGGTCCAAGAACGGTGTCCAAGGGCTCTTCGATATTTGGACAGGCCAGAAGGATGAGGCAGGACAGTGGAGGCTTCTGAGAAGAAGCACCTGGGGAGGGAGAGCACACAAAGGAGAAGAAAGTTCCAGCTTTCACATAACTCTATGCCTTTTCCTTCTCTGGGTACTCCCCCCCTCTCTTATTCCTTCTCTCCCCTCTTAGTCCTTCTCCTCCTACTTGTCAACCCTTCTCACTATCTGATCAGCAGTTGCTACTCTTCCAAACTCAGTCTTTGTATTAATTTCTCAGAGAGGACTTCCCTGATCCCAGCATAAACTTCAAACCTCCCCCTCTTGGTACACCACCTTAGTTTTTGCCAAAACACTCTGGGTATGAAGCTATGCATATATTGCTGTGTCACGATAATATACATGACAATTTGTGTCATTCCATGTTTGTCTACTTGAATAGACGATGGACAATTGCCTTTAACTGGACTGCAGGTTGCTAGATCAAGGACCCTATCTAATTCCATTTACCCCGGGGCACATCTGCTGAATTAACACAGAATGAACAACAGGCCCTAGTCCAGCTAATTCCAAACAGAGGTCCTTTCCAGTTCCACTCACTGTTGCTCCCACATAGCAGTAGTTGCATAAATATCTGACGTTGGGCTGTTTAGAAAGCAGCTGACTAGGAAAGGTGGGAGAAGTGGGGAGACCTACGTTCCCAGTGCACTTCCCCACCTCTCCCCACTTTCTTCCTAGAGTTCCATTGCTTCATGTTCACACCTCTCAGGCTGGACACTGTCCTCATTCCCCAGCCATTCACGGCCCTTCCCTGATCTGTTCTGTGCCCCTGCAGGGCTCACCTGTATGGAATGTACCGACCCACCTCGCTTCCTTTACTTTTGCCTTCCAGGTGGGCGCAGGCCTTCCATGTGGCCGCTGAGAGAGAGGAAGGTAGGGATTATCTGTCCACTCCCCACCTCCTGCCTGCCCTGATCCTGCATTTCTCTCTGGGTTTCTGTCTCCTACAACTTCAGCTGTTGCACGCCTCCTGGTTCACTTCAGCTTACTCTAGGGATTCAGAAACATGGTTTCTGATGCTTACTCCTTCAGGTCCCAGGTTCTGAGAGCTTCCTCCCAGTGCTTCCTACTGCCTCTGGTCTCAGGGTGTCTTGTCAAACTGTGCTGGTTCCCTCAAGTGTGAACAACTCTGAACAGAGCCCCTTTACTCACTCTTCACTTGACTTCTAAGCCGAACTTCTAAGCTTTTCCTCTGGGTACAAACCTTGCCTGGCACAAGGGGAGAGCAGCATTCTTAGCACCTTCCTGCTCTTGGCCGAATCCTCCTGGCCTACCGCACAGTCCAGGCTGTCAGGGGCCCCTGCCCCGTCCTTAGGGGCTTCACAGCCCTCCTCAGTCCCATAAAATTCAATAGAACAAAAGCCCACAGAGCCTTTATCACACCGGGTTAGTCTCCCGTAACGGCCCCAAAACTGCTCTGCATCGCCCATTGAAAAACTTAAAGACAGCAAAGGTTTGACATCAGGTATAAACCAGTGGTCATTCTTGTCTTTGCCCTGACTGGGCAGAGGATGCGGAGCCCACCCAGAGTTTGGCCTGTCTGATAGCGAGACAGAGCCGCCCCTGCCTCCACTTCTGAGGGCGGCTCTATTTGCATCAAGATTTTCAAAACCCCACTTCCCAAGTGCGCAGGGAGCCCACAGCATAAATCAGAACCTGGTCAGAATGAAAAGTTAGGGGGGCAGCGCCCACGCCAAGCTCCCAGCCTAGACGGGCTCATGCAAGGACGCTGGGCAAGCACAATTAATGACAAAGTGGTTTGTACAGTTTATGTAAACATATTAAACACCTTGCTCTGCACATTTATCTGACATTAAATGATTAACCAGTTGCATAAGCTAATATTTATACATGACTTGCAATTGTGCAATGCAAATTAGGCCCCATTTGTCATGGAATAGGAGAATCTGAAAAAGGAAACAGTCCAGGGACGTTCCACTTCCCCGCCCACGTACAGGATCTAGATGAGGAGACAAAGCTGCAGAGGGAAGTGACGAGCTGGGCAGGGACATGCCGGGACCCCCTTTCCCACTGCAGTGCTTGTCCTGCTATATTTTTCAATAACAAGGGAAATAAGACATCTGCCAGCATCTTGAAGCAAAAATGAGAGCTTCTCTGTCTTCCTTGCCATGTGACTTTGAGGTTGGAATAATCCTAGGAATCATTTCCTGAGTTCTCACTCTATGCCAGGGAGATCTTAAATTCTTGGAGTAAATGGCTTAATCCTCCCAAGTTTGCTATGAGTTGGGTGCCGTGGACTGAGGGTGCTGATTTGGGACCTGGAGGTGTAGGTTCCCATCCAGATCCTCCATTAACAAGCCACAGCTGGGCCTCCCTGGTGGCGCAACGGGTTAAGCGCAGCGCTGTGGAGCTGTCGGCATCTGCAGCGCAAGTTCGATGCCCAGCCGGGAAGATTCCCTCATGGCTCAGCAGACCTCTCCTGCCTCACCCGCTGCTCCCCTCAGCAGTGTTCTGCTCCCCACTCTGTCTCTGGTGAATCCTTTCACCCCCTGCACCTATGGTCTACACCCCAGCTTGAATGCATAAATAAATAAATCTTTAAAAAAAAAAGCCACAACTTCTCTGATTCTGTTTCTGCATCTATGAAATGGGGATACTAGCAGTGCTTACCTAGATGGGAGCTATAAAGATTACACTAAAGAGCTCTAACGAGCCAGTCACAGCAGTGCCTAGAACACAGCGAGCACCTATGAGATGGGCCCTATTTGGTTTGACTCCATTTCCTACTTTGTAGAGCAGGGGAAAAAGGCAGAGAATATTGTTCAAAGGTGCTGAAGAACACGCCACACACAACTGCTAAGGGACAGTGCCAGCTTCTTACCCAGGCAGCCTGACGCCAGAGCCCATGTTTGCGCTCGCTGATGCCGGCCAACAGGACTCTCTACTATTATGGGAATCATTGGGAGCTGCCCTACCCAACACAGTTGGCATCTGTGGCTGGGGAACACTTGAAATCTGGCTAGTGCAGCTGAGGAATGCAAGTCTTTTTGTTAGTTATTTGTTATTAATCGAATTTATCACTGCACATGGCTGGTGGTTACTGTCCTGGGCAGCTCAGCCCTTCACTGTATTATTTATGGTGCTGACTATAAACCTGAGTGCCAGGTGGGTATAGGGTGGTATATGGGTACATGGTGGTATACATCTGCCTCTGGGATAGACACCCTCGTCCCCATCTTCACAAGCCTGTCTTCAATAAAGGGTTCCTCAGTTAAAACAATCTCATAAACAACAGATGAATGAATGAATAAATAAGTAGAAATGTCACCTCAGCTAGGTTGACAATCAGGTCCAGGTGAAACAGGGTGATCTCTCTGTTGCCCCCCTTTTATCATGAAGCAGACACCCCTTCCTTAGCCTGCATCCTCTACCTTTTGCCTTGATAAGAAATATTTTGGAGTCCTTTGAGTCTAAGTAACCAAAACAGGTTACTGAAGGTGGGACTCACGCATGTCCAGGCATGCTCAGACACCTCCTCACAGAAGCAGCTGCCCCAAGGCAGGCCCATCACAGACCACCCCACGTTGAAACTTGATCAATCATGGATCATTGCATGCTGATGGAACAGGAAAAGAACAGGTCGGCTCACCCTTGTCCTCATCAGATGAATCAAGAGAATATTCTCCTAAAATGCATAGTGGGCCACCAATAGCACTGGTCAACAGTGAGATCTTTCTGACTTAAAAAGGCCCTAATCTGTAGTATCTTGGTTGCTGAAAGTGAATATAACCCTGAAAATTTTTATTAGCTCTCATTTTGAAGATATTTCATATAATTCATTTTATATGTTTCACCATGCAAATTTAGCCAGTAGGACTGCAACAACATCCTAAATCAGCCTAGAATGATGTAATATTGCATCGCATTGCATAATACCATCATGCACACATCATCCAGAGTTGACTGCATCATTTTCTGATGCAATGCAATACTCCTGCCAGGCAACTGCTAATGTAAGCTAATATCAGCAGTGCACTATAGAAAGCCCTGTCGGAAAGCTTGAGCATTGAAAATATTTCAGACTTTGTGCGAGACAGTTTAAGCTACTGTTCCATAGAACTTTTATTTTTTTTTCCATTTAGGCACAATACAGAAAGTAATGCCTTGAAAGTGCATTAATAGCGTGGACAATTTCTTCTCTATTTGTGGGGAAGTGACATTTGCCAACCATCACTTCTCAAGTGAAGAAGGCTTATCATCTTTATTTTGGAGGCAAGGTTGGTGACCAATACAGGCCTTGGGGCCCGCATATATGCTGTGCTACACGGACAACACAGCTTTCACACTGGTTAAATGGCAAAAGACCATCAGTGCCATTTGCAGTCCCCATGATGTGGAGAGAGCCAAGAAACCACATAAAAGACTGTTACTTCTGGTTGGTTCCTCCTCTTTCCAGAGGAATAATGAAGCAAAAGAAGTCAGAATAGTCTACCCAAATATTCTGTCTGCATAGAGAACAGTTCCACATGGTGAGGGACTACCTATTCCAGAACCTCCAGCAGAATATTCTCTTGATTCATCTGATGAGGACAAGGGTGAGCCGATCTGTTCTTCTCCTGTTCCATCCAGATTTGCACTGTGGTACATCATCAACCCCACACAGAGTAACACAGGAAGAACTAAATGACCTGGTTGGTGATTTGGACTTATCCAAGAACAAGGCAGAATTGCTAGTATCAAGACTCCAACCATGGAATCTTCTAGAAGAAGATGTCACAATTACTTTCTATCAAAAGAGCCACCAGCAGTTGGAGCCTTTCTTAAGAAAGGAAAGTACTCTGGTATTCTGTTCCAATATTGAGGGCCTCATGAATGCCTTAGAAATAACTCATGACCCACAAGAATGGAGACTATTTCTAGACTCTTCAAAACTGAGTCTTAAGGCTGCCCTTTTGCACAATGGAAACCAACTTCCATCTATTCTATTCCTGAACAGCTGTACAAGAGACAAGTGAAGAAATCTAAGAAGTAGTCTATGTCTTGATTTTTTACAGGTGTTAACCATAGGCCTATTACTATTGACATGCATTTTGTGATGTAAACATCCATTTATTGCAGATTACAAAAAAAACTAGAACCCAAATTGGAATTTGACAGTCATATTCGTGTTGATCACGTACAAATTGATAGGAAATGACTAATTTTATTTCAGTAACATGACTTTTGTAAAAATTTGTTGACCAGTTGGTCAGAATGTGATGGCTTTCTAGTCCTTTCACCTTAGCACCTGAAACACCTTTCAGTTTTGCTTTGCATCAGTTTGGATTTGCTGCCTGGGAATGAGCTTCCCTGGAACAAGATCAGTGAGACAAACTCAGAAGCCCCTATGTTCTGAATCACTAGCCACCTGAACCCATCTGGATACACATCTTAGTGACTGGAAGGAAACTGGAAAAACACTGATCTCTCATTTTGATTCTGACTGTCACTTTCTCCCATGTGCCCAAGGAAATTTCCAGAACCACTTAAAACAGATCCCACTCTCACCTGATGGATTTACATGTCTCACCATACAATATGATCAGACTCCGAGTCCCAATTCTGTCATTTCTAGCTCTGGTACCTGGGATTACATCCGCGCCCTAAAACTTCAGTTGCCTCATCTTTAAAATGGGACCAATAGAGTCATTTTCCAAAAAGTTGACAGACACTGAGTACAAAGAGTTTATTAGCATAACACCCAATTTTTTAAATATTTTTATTGTTATTAACACCCAATATGTTGAGCATGTTGTCAAGAGAATGCTCTGCCTCTCCCTGTAGTGCCAAAGGTACTGAAACTACCTCCTCTACTTGGCCTGCTACCAACTGATCCTTCCTTAAATCTTCTCCTTCGAGGGGTTTCTATAGGCAGCTTACCAAAGAAAAAGAGCATTCTAAGGATAAGCACAAAGCTGGTCCTGAACCTGTATTTTTGCATAAATTTTTAGAATGAGTGGTACAATTTCAAGGAAAATTTTAGATAATCACTATCACCATCAAAAATCACTTACATACCTATTTGCAAGTGGTACTGAAAGAATAGGACAATGCTACATAGTCCCTGCCCTCCAGGTGCACTTCTAAGAATCACTCAGGCACAATCCGTTCTGTTTAGAAAATCTTCAAACCCAATTATTTCTCAGTCCTTACCCATCTAACAGCATTTGATTTTTGTCCAAACTTTAAACCATTCTCCTTCCCTCAATTTCATGGTATTGCTCATTCTTGGTTTTCTTCCTGTTTCCCCCAAATGCCTTCCTTTGTCTCCACTACTGGCTGCTGTGCTTACGCTTCTTGACAGTGTGAACCTCCGGAAACTTACATCACCATTTTGGACCTTGGTACGATTCCCAATAAAATCCAGGATACTTACTTAAAAGGGTTATTTTGAAGACTTTATCAGAGAGAGAGGCCCCTAATGAAGGCACCTCACCTCCCAACAAGCATGATGAAAGTCAAAATCTTAAGTTATTTCCTAGCTTGAGGTTTGAAATTAATGGAATTAATGAATCAGAAAGAAGCTGGGATTTTAAAATCAGTATGAACAAAATATGCACAGGGCTTAGCCTATCTTTGGTAATCAATAGTTCCCACTTCTTACACTGTCTTCTACAATCTGGTTCCAAAACCCTACTTTGGACTCTTTGTTGGTTTGAGAGATTAATTTTTGGCTTTGTCATACTTTATTTGTTCATTACATCTCAGGAAGACTGTACTTTATGCTGCCACATCCAGTTCACCACTGGATAAAGAAATAAAAGAATCAGAGGCAATAAGGAAGGACCAGGTGGTCCAGGGAAATGTAATTCATCTGCCTAACATAAGAGAGAGACCATGTGATAAAAATGTATCAGAGAAGGAACTGCTGGGATTGAGCAGGGAGACACTGAGGAATCTCCAGTTCTACCTGTATACTCTAGTGGAATCCCTGACTTGAACCCAAAGTTTATGAGCACAAAGCTGTCTTCAAAAGTCTGTATGTGCTTTAAAGTCCTGCCTCCCTCCTACTCAACAGGTCTAGAGTTTACCTTTTTCATAAGTTACCTTGTGGAACAAAGATGTTCATCCTGGAGATGACAAGAGTAATACAATAGGTATAGGAGCTACTTATTTAGCTGTTTGAAGGATTTTTATAAAGGGAGGGGCTTGTAGATTTTATGGATTTCAGAAAACAGAATGCTTCAAGGAGGGAGTACATCAATAGAAAATATTTCCAATAGATAGAAGATTAAAAGAGGGAAATTTCATTGTAATGAGTAAGGACTTGCCTAGTAATTAGAATTCTCTAAAACCTGAATTGGCTGCTGTGAGGAACTGAGACGCCTGAAATTGGAAGTGTGTAAACTGAACTGATATGGCTGTTGGTCAGAGCTAATATACAGAGGATTAGGGAGCTGGACTAAAGAACTGTCCAGCTCAAAGACTGGAAGAATTGAGAAAACAGAAGACTAAAAGGAGCAGCAAAAACAACTCCAAAAATATGTACCAATGAGATTATATAAAATTTCATCCCTACAAGTATCAGTAAAATTTTTACAAGAGTTTAATTAAATAAATGATAATGTTGTTTTCTCCCCTTTTCCAGTTTTATGACAAGAGTGTGAGAGCATGCATACACAGAAGCAATCCAAGTGGGGCTGGCACAACTGAAATGCTGAAAATTTCATAGTTCACACGTTGTCATAACTTTCTTCCTCCATATATATTTCCATGATAAAGAGAAAAGGCTGAAAAATCCAAGCATTGCTGTCTTCAGCAATTAGAGAACATGGACCCTGATGAATTGCAAATGGAGTCAGAACCCCAGCTTGTGACTTAATGAGCAAAGACAGCCCAGTTGCAGACGTCCACACTCCATATTAATCAAGGGCTGATGATTTGCTGCTGGGAACTGTCCTCAATGATATATGGTCCTCTTAGCCAACTATTCCCCAGCCAGCCTCCTTTGCCTGAGACTTCTGGCCTTCCTAGATCGAAGTCTGGACAACTAAGCATTAAGGAGACTGAAGATTCAGAATCTTGGCAGATAATTCACCCAAGAGAAAATATTCCCTAAAGGCTTAGAAAAGTTAAAATTCAAAGTAGCAAAAGAAGAAGAGATGGGGGCTGGGGGAGGGAGAGGAGAGACTGCCTTGAAAGAGGAAATCTGAGTTAGCTGAGCCAGTTCAGAGGCCACATCAGTTGGAAATCAGTGTCTTCTGCTCAGCTACTAGGCTTGACAGAAACAGAGCTGGTTTATGCCAAGCAGAGGTTTCACAGTTACAAGGAAACTTGGCACATCCATATACCTTACCAGTGGCTTTCCATCATTATCTCGTTCCTGTTTCATTCCTGGAGTGTGAGGCAGGTTCAGCGAGTTAGCTACCCTCTTACAGGTAACACACCAGAGAAAGACAGAAGCATGGAATTCAATTCAGTTTTTCTGAATCCAAGATCAATTTTCTTTCCAAGCCTATCACTATGTCCCTGAAGGAGGCCCACCTTCAGCTATTAGATGTCCTCAGAAGTGTATATTCTTAACTGAGCCTCTTTCTTAACTGCTCTGTCACCAAGTACTTATGGGACATCTAAGAAGTACCCTGCTAATTTCCTTTCTTGGGAGAAATCCTTCTCATTCTCCAAGGTTCAGTTTACTCTCCCCTCTAATATTCTATCATCTTTCAAAGTCCTTTCCCTGCTGGTAGTCTCAGAAAGTCACCAGTCCCCATGGTTCCAATGGCATTCTGCGTGATTGGCAGTTCATTACTTTCTCCCGCCCACCAGACTCAAGGGAAGGTCTGAGTCTGCTCATCATTATATTCATGCTGTATACAATTATTTCAAGTCCTCTGTAAAAATTCCAGAATGGAAAAGTAGACTATGGCACGAGGAAATGGGGGTCTTCTTACAGAGCAAAGATATACACATAAAACAGCCATTGCAGAAGAGGAAATCATTAATTTGCTAGGCTGTGTGTCCAGATTTTAATTGCCTTATAAATAATCCTCAAGGATAGTCTCCAGAAAACTAAAAGCACACATATCCATTTCCCCTGCCCTCAATCCCTGGTGTGCCTTTTCCTCCCAAGAATCAGAGGCATAACCCAAAGGCTGTTCCCTGTGACTATACCAGAGAGGGGTTAGAATCAGGTTATTACTCAATCTTGAATTAATTTCTTAATTGAGATGAGATTACTGGTGGAAAGGTCAAGTCTCAGACCAAGAGAAACAGAATTAGAGAGAAACATTTACATCCCAAATGGCAAGATCACATGAAACTGATGAAAGGTAAAATTGAAGACTCTCTTTAGATTATGAATGGTTATTTCACGTTAAAGAAATGAATTACTCAAATAAGCTTTATTATTTTAACAGAGACAGTCCCCAGCCTCCATGTCAAATAGTTTGCCACGTCAAATAATTTTCAATTTATATAATAAAGCACAAACTGTCTAGACTAATACCCAAGGCCCCCTTAGGCTGACCTCAGACTCTGACCATTCAAGCAGGCATTCATTATTAGTGTGCTTCACCTTATTGCTCTGCACAGTTACTGCACTTTTTATTTTACAAATATAAGGTTGGTGGCAACACTGCAATCAGCAAGTCTACTGACTGGTGCCATCTTTCCAACAAGTGTGCTCACTTTGTGTCTCTCCATGACATTGAATTAAGGCACGTGCATTGCTTAGACATAGTGTCAGTGGGTGCAGTTTTAACAAACTTACCATAAGTAAACATGCCTTTTATACACGCCTGGGAGACCAGAAACCCTGCGTGACTCACTCAGTTGAGATACTGACTTTACTGTGTCAGAAGCAAATCTACACTCTCTTGAGCTGTCAACCATGCAGTCTATGGTGCAGTCAAATTAAATAACCCGCTAACCTTAGCGAGATCCCTTTCCCCACCTTTCACCTTCCCAAGTCTATGAGGCTATTTGCATTGCCTAGATGCCTACTCCAAGTCTAACCTGACACCTTGGGCAGAAACCATCTCCTCTCAAAGCTACTTTCTCATCTTTCACACACCTGGCTGAACTTGTCTCTGCTGAACTCCTGAAGGTTTATGTCTTCTTGGAAAATGAGGGGAGAAGTTTGTACTTATTTGACATTTTAAAGTGATATTTTAAAGGGATATCAGTAGTGAGATTTTTTTTTCCCTACTGTTAATTCTTATCTTTCAAGTTGCTCTAATGGCTTCAAAATGTTTTCTCATGAATTAGGTAATATGCATCAAAATGCATACTTCTCTGAAACTAGTAAAAATAGTTCTACTTTATATGTTAAAGGGTATAATAAGTGTACCGAGCCTCACATAAGCAGAATGGAGCCAATCTCGGGCAATGATCCAGATGCACTTAAGAAGAATATCCTGCATTTTTTGCACCCTGCATTTCTGCAGTAAAGTATTCTATTGACATCAATTAGGTCAAGTTACTTGTGTTGTTCTATTCTTCTACATCCACAATAATTTCTAATTTTACCTATTCTAGAAAGAACCAGCAAAGAATCAGAAATGACATTTTTAAAGTATCATTTAAAATTATATTCATAAAATTTTTAAGTTTGACAAAAGATGTGAGAGATCTAGAAACTAAAGCAATGCGAATTTACTGTTAAAATACTGTTTTAAAAAACAAACACCTAAAAAAATGGGGAGATGGAATGTAGTCATGTATCCAAACATTTTATATTTGTAGAACGTCAATTCTCTTCGAATTTATCTATAGACATTATGTACTCTTTATCAAAATCCAAGAAGGTTCTTTTAGAGGGTAGAAATTTACAAGTTGATTCTTAAATTTGTATGGAATTGCAAAGTACCTAGAATATCCCAAGTAACTACAAAAATCACAACAATCAGGCTCTGGCATCAAACAGACAAATAGATGAATAAAATAGGTTAGGATCTAGAAATAGGCCTACATTTATACAGATGACTGATTTTTTATAAAAGTGCAAAGACAAATCAATGTAGATATACAAATAATAATAATAATGATAATAATAAATTTCACCTCATACCTTATACCATATACAAATTTAACTCATAATAGATAACAAGTGTCTAAATAAAAAACTTAAAGCTATAAAACATCTAGTAAAGATCAGTAAAGACTTTGTCACCTCAACTTAAGCAAAGATGTTCAGATATGATACCAAGAGCATCATTCAAAAACAAATAACTGATATACTATACTTGAGCTAAATTATGAACTTCTCTATAAAAAGACAATATCAAGAATTAAAAGACAAATGACAGTACAGGAGAAAATATCAGCTAATCAGGAATTTGATACAGTATTTTTATCCTGAATATAGAAGGATTCTCATCATTAGTAATAAAAAGAAAACAGTTTTTAAATGGTCAAACTATTTGCTCATAGACTTCACGAAATAAAATATCTAGATATCAAATAAGTACATGAAAAAATTTTAGTCATTATGAGAAGTTAAAATCATAAGCCAATTCTACTCAATTATTAGAACAGCTAAGAATAAAAAGACCGACCATAACGCGTGGTATGAGGAGCAGTGAATTGCATCACTATTGGTGGAAAAGTGAAAAGGCACAAACCATAGATCTACATTTTCTTAAAAATCTGAAACTACATCTATCTTATGATCCAGTAATTCCATTACAAGGTATTTCCCCTCCCAAAATACAAACATATCCATTTTTAAAAATGTGTACAGAAATGGTCAGGCAGCCTAATTTGAAACCCATCAAAAGTTAGATTCAAGGGCCTCCCTGGTGGCGCAGCGGTTGAGCGCTGCGCTGTGTAGCTGTCGGCAGCGCGCGATGCGAGTTCAATGCCCGGCCAGGGAGAATCCCACATGGCACAGCAGACCTCTCCTGCCTCGCCCGCTGCTCCCCTCAGCAGGGTATTTCTGATCTGCCTGTTCTGCTCCCCACTCTGTCTCTGGTGAGCCCTCTCGCCGCCCCATGCCTCTGGCCTGTACCCCAGCTTGTACGTATAAATAAATCTTTAAAAAAAAAAAAGTTAGATTCAAACTAAATGTCCATTAATGGGAGAATGGATGAACTAATTTTGATATATACATACAATGGAATATTAACAAGGAAGAAGAGGAGGAGGAGAAACTATCAATACTTAGAATCTCAAAGTAATTGCAAAAGCTATACACTCTATAATACTGGTCATATAAAATTCTGCAGACTGCAAAGTAACCGATACTAACTGTAAGCAAATCCCTTACTGTGAATACGTGGTGGGGAAGGCACGACAAAATATGGGAAGGAAGGCGTTTCAAAGGATCACAAGGAAATGCTGGGGCGGGGGGGGGTGGGTAATGGTTCTGCTCAATGTCTTGACTGTAGTTATGACTGCTTGGGTGTGTTCATGTCAAAACATATCAAATTTTTACACTTTAATTTCTGAAGTTACTTAATATCAACTGTGTCTCAGTAAAGTTGTTAATAAAAATCCAGGGAAACACAGAGTGACCTTAGTTTTAAGTGATGTTTCTGAGTAATTAAAAATGTTTAACTCCAAGAGAATACTTTAATTCTTCAATTCAGTAATTATATCAACATTTCTGAAGCTAGGGTCGACCCTCTCCCCAAAGTGTGCTATCCTAGCAGTTTATACTTCTCTATTGCAGCCCTTACCCACAACTGTTACCATTTCCTGACTTACTCGATGTTTCTTTGTCCATGACAGTAGAGAGAGTACCCATATCTTTCATTATTGAATTCCTAGGTCCTGGCACATAGTAAGTACTCAAGTAGCATTCATTGAATATATTATTTTTGACCTACTCTCTGAATGATAAAGGTGATTGATCCATCGATTAGATAGATAGATATACACACACATATCAATCATTGACAGATACATACATACAATGATACATACATACAATGATATATACATACAATGGAATATACATACAATGGAATATATATATATAAGAAATGATTTTTACTCTATACTTTTTCATTTTCTTATTTATTTTATTAGTATTCCTTGTAGAAAAAAATTTTCAATGTTTGAAGGCATGGATCTTTGTTAGGATTTATTAGGCTCTGCTGTCTTGGTAACATACTTGGGAGGAGAAAGGATAAATGTTGAGACATGATTTACAGTTATTTGTAATGATTAAGTTGTGATACATGTAATGGAGATGAAACGAATAGTATCAGCTTTTGAACTGATTATTAAACTGGCATTTTCAGCATCAAAAAAGGAGAAGAGATGGTATAAACCTAAGGGCAGATTATATTAAGAGTAATGCTCTACTAGTGAAACTTGAAAGCTCCCATCGAGGGTTGGAGCCTCCTCTTTAGAAGGTTCAAGAGATCATTTTGCCTGAGATGGACACCCAGAGAGATGATTTCTCAGCCACCTTCCAGCATCTTAATTATGAAAACACACATGCCCAGTATTAGCACAAAGTTATCTGAAGAAAGTTAATATATCCTTTTCCCCTCACTCATTCCCCAGTTACCAATTACAAAGCTCCTAAATTACAACCCCTGGCTTGAACCAAGGGCTTCAAATTAAAAAGTCCCCATTAAAAAAATAAATAAATAACCTTGTTTCAGTAATTTACTCAGAGAGCTACTGCTGCCTCTGGCACTCAGAGTATCTAAGGGAGGAGTGGGGTAAAATATCAGAAAAGCAGTGAAATGGAAAAGCAGCCACATAGGAAAGTCATCTCTCCTTCTATGGCACAGCTTGGTGGCAGGGTCTGCCAAGGTCTCTGTTCTTCTTCTCAGTGCATTTGAGAACAAATATTTTCTTCATCAGGAAAGAAATGGCCTGTGGGTACAGCCCTTGGTCTTAGATAATTTTTGCAGACCATCAGTTTATCAGATTGATGGTGTTGTTCTGGCTCTTATCATAGTTGGGGTTACCAGGGGTCCTCTCCCACTGTGCCTTCCATTCAGTCACCAAATCTCTCTCTCTCTCTATTCATATCATTCTATAGTCTGCCCCTTCCTTTCCAACTCCACAATTGTTACCTTAATTCAGCTCCTCTTTCCCTCTTGTCCAGGGACAATTTAAGATCTTTGGCTGTCCTGAATCCCAAGAAAAATTGTGGTCTTCCACCATGAATGCACTCATCATAAAATAAAAAGCTTTCCAAGAGTGCTGAGATGAAAATAGCTTCTTTCTAGATTTTTTTCAGTAAATATAGATTAGGTTTTTTTTTCCCTGTAGATAAGTTTGAATAGAGAACATTTTCTCTAGAAAGACTCAGTGTAAACTGAGGAACACTCAATTTCTATTGAGTATTAAAAGATAAACAGGGTGGACCAGATAAAAAAGGCAGAAAGGACTCCCAGAGAGAAATACACATGCCCAGGCATTCTGGTGTGAAACAGGAGGAAGTACTCCCTGCAGAGGATGTGACTGGGAAGAAAAGGTGGACATTGAGGATCCAAGCTACAATGGCCATGTGCTGTGTGATCTGTACCCTCCAAGCTGTGGGGAATCCAATGACAAATTTTAAGAAAATTTGTAACACAAAATTTGTAACACATTCAGGTCAAACAAACCTCTATAATTTCTGAAAGATCTGAGAACCACTGCCATTTTCAAATGCAAAGGAAGAACCAAAAAAGCACATAAACAAAACAAGACAAATTGGGCTCGTAGCAGCAAATGGCCATGGTCTCAGGAAAGGTTCCACCAGAGATACTTTTCAAACTCTATATTTTCTCCAAGTCTGTCAGTGGTCTCCCTGGCCTAGGTACCATCTTTACTCTTCTGACTCCATGATTTCCTAGCCTTCCCCAGGGTCAATGCCAAAGACCAATTTGGAACCTTCCTGACCAGTCTCAGGGACTCTTATGTGGGTCTGGTTTCTGTCTCAAGGATAACTCCCTAATTCCCTAACTCCTTACCCCCAAACCCTACTGCAAATCCTTGCCAGTGGGATGGTTCGTTCTTTTCCATGGACCTAGGGGCATCTCATGCTATGAAGCAAGTAGAGATGCTCCTTTTCCCTCACACAGAGTAGATCAACGAATCCTTCCTCTCTCAGCACTCTTGGCATACATGTATGTTACAGGCAGAACTTTGTACCCTTCTAATCTCTGTGTTGAAATCCTAACCCCACCCACACCCCTGCCAGGGCCTCCAAAGGAGACTGTAATTGAAGAGAGGGTATTTAAAGAGTCAACCAATTTGAAATGAGGTTAGTAGGGTGGACACTACTGCAATTTGACTGGTGTCCCCACAGGAAGAGGAAATTAGGACACAGAGAAAGAGACGAGGTGAATTCACAGAAAGATGGCCACCTATAAGCCAAGGAAGTCTCAAGAAACCAAGTTCGATAACAACTTGCTCTCAGACTTCTAGCTTCCAGAACTGGGAGACTTCACGTTCTCTTGTCCCCCACTGTGTCAGTCTGTGGCAGGAGTAGCAAACTAATTTAACACTGCCAAAAAGGAGAATTTTATTTTTTATTCCAGAATTCCCTCAGGAGAAAGTCTTACTTCAGCACTGCATGGATCAATGTAAAGAGGAATCAAGTGTCCCCTGGATCTGTGGATGCTGAGTACAGACAAGCTGAGGACCTCCCCTGCTCTGGGACAGAAGACCCCATGAAGCTGGGAGAAGTGTCAGTGAGTATATCTGCTTCCCCTCATCCCTGTGACAAATTATGACAAACTTTGTGACTTAAAGACAGCAAACTGTTCTTTTACATTTCCAGAAGGCAGAATTCCAAAGTGAGTCACATGGGATGAAAGTCAAGATGGCATCGGGGTTGTATGCCTCCTGGAGGCTCCAGAGGAGAATTCACTGGCCTGTCTTTTCTGGCCTCTAGAAGCTACCTGTCTTGCTTGTCTCCTGGCCCTCTATTAAAAAAAGAATCACTCCTATTTCTGTTTCTGTTGCTGCATCACCTTTTTTGACTCTTCTTTCTCTGCCTCCCTCTTCTAAGAACCTCTGTGATGACAATGGACCCACCTGGATGACCCAGGATCCTCTCCCCATCCTAAGAGCCTTACTTTAATCACAACTGCCAAGCACCTCCGCTCTTGCAGGGACACATATTCACAGGTTCTGGGGATTCAGAAATAAGCATGGTTCACCTTACAATGTTGAGGACACCCAGAGGGCAGTAAGGCCCAGGAGGGACAAGGAACGCAGAAATACCAAAGGAGACTCCCCAGGTGGGTATGTCTGTGCTGTGGTCCCTGTCTTTGTCCTCCAAAAGGTCAGCCATCACCACCAAAAGACCAAATGCTTGGCACGGTTGGTTAGTGTGCCCATAGGCGCAAATACTGAGACCAGAGTAGTTTATTTGGGAGATGGTATTGGAGCAGGGAAATTACACAGGCAATGGAAGGCAGCCGATACATGATATCTTACAAAGCAATCAAGATATGGTGAGCTTAATTACATTGGGAAATTGGGGGTGTGGCTGGGGAAGGATAAATGCCTCGAAGTTATTCCACTTGAGAAGCAAGTAAACCAGGGTATAGACCCCAAATTCTGTCCATTACAAGTGAATTCCCTGACCCTCACTGTACAGGGCATCTGAGTAGCCTCTAAAGGGTTTGAAAAAAAGCTCTCCAGTTTAGACATTCAAATGCTAGCAATCCAGAGCCAGTGGGAACACACTATAGTAGAAATACCAAATAGACATGGGCAGGACATCAACAGTGTCTGTTAAAATTAGATTGCTCATGGAAATCAGTGGCATAGCTGAGTTTTGTATCTTCATTGATAGGAAGTTGAAATACTCTACAAACACAAGGTAACAGATGATATCTGGATTACACAGAGAATAAACATCAATGGAGCTGCAGCTTCTGTGCCTGCCTTATATATTATGCATATAGAATTGCCACAACTGCAATTCATTCTGTAGACTTCTACAGAAAACCAGCCTTGAACCCTGTGCTCTTTGGCCCCTGTTCAGGACTTCTGTGGAAGCTCCATTTCCAGCATTTTCCTGGTGTTCCTCCAACTGCCCCCTCCACTCCCACATCCACCTCTTTTGGCTTAGACAGAACATCAATCCACCCTGCTACGCATCTATTGCTCTTTTGAATAGATGAAAATATATTAGATGGAGTTTCTCTCCACCTACTACTTCCTCCCTTAAAAAAAGAAAATTAAAAAAGAAAGTACCAAAAGAAAAATCCCCAGCTGTTATTTTCCATTTTACTCCCAGTCCTTGGCCCTTTCCCTTCACTCCCAGCCATTCATCAGGCTGTTCTCAAGTCTCCAAGTCCAAATGCACCAAGACAATATGTATGAAAGTACTTTTAAGTAAGAAGTCAATGTTCTATAATTTAATTTTCTCCTCTCACATTAAACCTGCCATTCTTCACATAATCAGAGTGATAAATGCAGAGTCAGACTTCGTCTTCCTGACATTAATACCCATCAGTACTTCAAATGCAAACAATTGTGACATTCGACTTTATAAAAATTACCAAGTGCACCAACTCCGCTTAATTAAACCATTTAAAAGTTGCTTTTGTTACATTTAATGACTGATATATTATACTGCAATGAAACATGCAGCAATACAAATACTTCACAATGCTTCCAATTAAGACTCACTTCACTTATGCCAATTGACAACACAAGTGTTCCACACTTCATTCAGTTTGTGCATTTTAAATGAACTGGTTAGTGAGAAGGGTGCTTCTTTGCTAATGAGTTTTGTAATCAAGGCATCTATTTTAATTTCAAATTGGCTAGATTGGGGGAAATTGCTAGACTAAATGACTGGTACTAATTAGAATTATAAAAATATTCATCATGCCATGGAATTAACATGGGGGTCTGATTTTCCTACATTTACATATTGCTTAAGTTTTGGGGGAAAAATCTTGACAAATTGTCTTCTCTTTAGCAAATTGAACAAACACTATATCTGTTTTAGCCCTTCTTTTCATTTAAAGCATAATACATATTCATGATTTGTAAATGAAGTTAAATGATTTCAACTTCTATCTTCATTACCATATTAAAGATGTTGTCTCCATAAGCTTCCTCAAAAAACTTCTGATCACAGTGTTACCTATTTAAATGGGAAATACTTTGGTTTAAGCTATATATTAACCTAGATGTCAGGATAAATTAATAGGAAAAGTTAATAAAGCTAGGAAAAAAACTGAAAAAGACCACTTCTTTGTTTATTTTCTGCTTGGGGCCAAATTAATTAGTCCTCTGGCCTATCATCTGTGAGCAGCCAGATGCTTTCCCTCCTCAAAGTTCCACCTCAGAAATGCCATTAAGGGAAGAATGGGCCAGAAAAACCACGGGATTGACTTGGTCTCCCACGGCTGGTTTCACTGTCTCATTAGTATGGCATTCTCTGGGCTGGGAGTCAGCATCAGGTGGTGCCCATGGAATGCTCCCCAAGTTGAGGCTAGTCTGTCCACCTCCTAGGGAGAGTGTGGTGTGCTGTTTAGCATGGGAATCCTCAGCCAGGCCTAGAAAAACACAGGCCAGTCCCCTCACGCACTGGGTGACCTGAAGCAAGGTAACATCACCTTCATGAGTGCCATGCTCACCTGTAACTGGGAAATAATATCCACATCGCAGGCACCTATGAAAATTCAATGTAATGATAAAAGCACCTGTCAGTGCCTATACACCAGAGATGCTGAAGGACACAGATCTCCGTCTCCAAGACGCACCAGTACCGACTAACGGAGCACAGGGAGTGTAAGAGCTAGTGGGCGCCAACCTCAATTCTCTGCATGTCTCCATCCCGTGGCTCCAGAGTATTTTGTTTCCATTATAGCTGTCAAATCAAATAACCAAATACTAATTCAATTTTGGGATATAGCCACAAAATTCATCTGAAAAACTACCAGAATAAATCACCTTTGTAACATCTATCTATAGTGGGTGCTTCTAAATAAAACCTATATCAATCGCTGAGTTGTAAATAATATAGATTGAAGTTTTATCCAACAAGAGTATGCTTTTTGTGGGGAGGAGAAAAATAATTCTGAGAATTTCATATTTCAAAAGCAACCACAGTGGACAGCAAAGCTGGGGAAAGGACAAACCTCGGGTGTGATGTGGTCCCCAGTTCAGGAAACTTCCCTCTATCCTGCCCCTTGAAAAGGGGTTTAAACAATGATTTCAAATAATTTTTACCTAAATGGACCCTATTCACACTCAGGTAAAACCTTTTTGAAAACACCAACTTTTAATTAGGACTAATCATAAGAGATTAATGGTAGAGCACTTTTTAGAATTTGAAAATTCTAAATGTACTGAAATAAAAAGTTACGGAAGACAAATGGTATGAAAAAAAATTCACAAACGGGCCTCCCTGGTGGTGGAAGAGGGTAAGCCTCAGCATTATGAAGCTATTGGCAGCCACTGTAGCACGAGTTCGATCGCCGGCCAAGGAACTGATCCGCATGGCACAGCAGACCTCTCCTGCCTTGCCCACTGCTCCCCTCAGCAGTGTATTTCAGTAGATCCGCCTGTTCTGCTCCCCACTCTGTCTCTGGTGAATCCTCTCACCCTCTTCCCATACCACTGGCCTGCACCCCACTCTAGTATGCATAAATAAATAAATCTTAAAGAAAAAAGAAAAAAATTCACAAACAAAATTCTGTCATCTTAACAATGTATTTTTTGTTGTTTTGTTTTGTTTGGGAAGAGTTCTTCCCATTCTTTCTAAAATTTTCCTCCTTCCTTCCCTCTTAACTTCCTTCCTTCCACCCTTTTTCTTATTATATATATTTGCATACCTATATTCAAAGAATTCTGCTTTAATTAAAATGTACTGTGTGTGATTTTTGCATAGGTCATGTGTGTAATATGTATGTATTAATGTGGATATGTATGTGTACATTTATGAAATATGTGTGTATTAATAGGTATTAGTATGTATCCATGTTGCTATGGCCACCATTTTAATGGTTGCAAAATATTTTGGCGAATGCATGTACCATGTTTAAAGTCCATTAAGCTTGGACATTCAGTAATTTTCCCATTATAAATGACTTTTGTAAACATCATTATGTTTAGAGCTTTGCACTTTTCCCAGTAGTATAGTCTCAGAAGAGGAGTAACTGAGTCATTAGACCAATGTTATGATTAGAGATATGTCTTCTGCTTTACATTTCTAAGATATTTTCCAGTAACAAATCAATATTACTTGAATAAGTATCATCAATATTACTTCAGAATATAAGTTTCACCACTGCTTTGCCAACATTGAGTATTATCTTAGTGGCATTAAAAAATAACATTTTTTTTTAAAAAACTGAAACTTGCTAAATCAATTTTAAATGAGCACTTTTTTGAAAAATTTCCTTATTTATTTTCTGAATTAGCTGGGCTTCCTCAACATCAATGAATTCCTGCTTTTGGTTATGTCTATCTATAGCATGTGTGTGTGTGTGTGTGTGTGTGTGTGTGTGTGTGTGTGTGTGTGTGTTCAGCTTCTGAAAATCTATCCAGTTCACCATATATGCACTTTCTTTATATATATTTCAGACTTCACTAAAAAGGTTTAAAGACTGACCCTGACTTTATTTTTTAAAGATTTATTTATTTATGCATACAAGAACTGGTGTGCAGGCCAGAGGTATGGGGTAGTGAGAGGATTCACCAGAGACAGAGTGGGGAGCAGAACAGGTGGATCTACTGAAACACACTGCTGAGGGGAGCAGCGGGCGAGACAGGAGAGGTCTGCAGCGCCATGTGGGAAATTCCCTGGCTGGGGAATGAACTCGTGCTGCAGTAGCTGCGGATAGCTTCATAGTGCTGACACTTAACCTGTTGCACCACCAGGGATGCCCCGACCCTGACTTTAAAAGACCAGCTGCTGTGACACCAGGGTGAGTAGCCAGGATGGAGGCAGAGAACAGAAAGAAGATAAAGGTTTGGGAGATGAGCTCAGACAGACAAGAGCTCAAAAAAGCTTGGAAGTAAGGGGCAAGAAAGTACCTCCATCCAGCTCTAGAACTGGAAGCCTGGGGCCAGGACTTAGGCAAAGAGGTCAGTGTGGGACCCAGCATGAGTGTGAGCCCTACGGACCAGCAACTACTCCGCCAGCACTGCCCTGTGGAGTTTCTACTACAAGCGAGTAGTCGCTTTGGAAAAGGTGTTGAGAAAGGTACCTGAGCATCCTTCTTAGGACTTCTATACTTTGCTTATTTCTTTCAGCAAATGGAACTGTGTCAGGTTATCAAGAAAGAATCCTAAAGGTATAGGAGGGAACAAAAGTCTGGGTGTGATGTAGAAAAAGCAGGCTTGGGAAGGCAAAGGACAAGGAATGCACGTGTTGCAAAAGGTTGTTCCTTTGAGCTAATGCTCTCTTGAACAATGTTGCCAGGAATGGGGATCCTCACTGCATGGAGCTCCTTGAGTAAAAGGTACATTGTACATTCAGCCTGTTTTGTCCTTCAGAACTAAATTCGAATAGATTAATGCTAGCATTTTAATAACACAGAGGTTGTTTCACCTCCTTAATAAATAAATAGGGTCATTCTTGGTCCACTGTCCTTATTTTCACCTTCAGGAAAACAGCCTCATGGCAACTGATGTTTCTATAGTGATGGAGTTCGTGCATGCCCACTGTCCCAGTAAGACATCGGCAGGAGAGGTGTCAGCACGCCATAGGTGAGTGGGGTGGTGGGTTTTTCTTCTCTAAAACGATATACAAAAGGTGTTATAGGCATGGAGGAGGACCTACTGAAAATGCAATGTTTTTCTTTAAATAAAAGGTGCCCTTCACTCCTACTTCAGTCCACAGGGGATAAGCTTCAAAACCTCGATCATCCCTAGTTAATCCCCAAACAGCTTTATCCCCACCAGGTGGGGAGACATGAAGCCTGTTTCTGCCAATAGCTGTTGAGGAAAGTTATCAGCACCTGCTAATCCTGGAGGCTCTGAATACAATTATATATCTAATCTGAGGGTTTATATGAGAATATAAATGAAAGGAACAGCTTCATTTGTATCCAGGATTCCAGAAGTACAGATTTAAACTCCCTTTTGAATTTGCAGACCCTCCACACTCCAGTAACACTTTAGTTCACCAAGACCCTGCTCGTGCATGCTGCGAGCCCAGGGAAGGCACCATCACCACTTCCTCCCCATGACCCCGGACCACCAGGGACCAGGCCTCAGGCTGCGTCAGCTTCTTAACCAGCTTGTCTGCAGTCAGATACTTTTTAACTTGTCTGGTAGCAGATGACAAAAAAAGCAAAGAAATAAAGCCATAGCTGCACACCCACCCCCAACGCTGATACCAGCAGCCCTTCCTTATGTGTGCTAATGTTTCAGAAAGCGGCTTTCTCATTGAAATTATGGGCAATTCTAGTTCAGTCTAGCAAGGAAGTGTCTGAAAAACAACAGTCTAAAATCCCATTGAGTTGCTCATCTCTGATTTCCAAAGCCTGCTGTATTTGTTAAAGTTTCATTTTTCCAAGAAGATAAATGACAATAGAGAGCTTTGTAATCCCACCTCTCATGCAAAACAAATAGATATATTCAACTCTCCATCTCCTCGCAAGGCCCCCTGTGCCAGGATGTATAAATCTGTGAGTACCACCAAGAATGTGCCCATTTTTTAAAAAACTACACTAAGTCCCTTGTCAAAATGAAGGATGGAGAAACATACAGCTTTCTACAGTAACGAGGACAGCACCTATCAATTTAGAGGATTGTAATGTCTTCAAAACCTATCTCAAAATCTTTCAAAAATTTTCAGTTATAGTAAGACCATCGAGCCCTTCAGCTAATCCAAAGCATCACAACAGAAGCTATTATAGTCATCATGCAGGAAGTAACCTGATGGAAACAAAAGAGACTCTTGTCTCTTAAATAACTGGTAAATACACAGCCTTTCGAAGATGTTCTAGAGCTTTGTTTCTGAAAAGAGAGGAGAATCTTTTTTTATTTCCAATTTGGTCACCCATATCATATTAGAGCCACTCATTTTTAAATCTCAAATGTTTATGTAAAACATCTTTAAGATTCTTATACCCAAGATAGAGTCACTTGTCTTTACTTGGTACTGAGTCGTTTTGTATTAAAATACAAGATGGTGGAAGAACCCATAGAGCAGACAGATGCTGACCCAGGAGTTAGCAGGTATTGGGAAGATCCAGGGATAGACAAAATGGAAATATTTGGTCAAAAGTCGAAGTCAGGCTGAGCAGGAAACAGAAAGGACTTTGGTAGTCTGGAATGCATCAGAAATGGAGCAGCTTGGTCCTACAATGGGGTCAAATGCAAAGTGCATTTGCTCCTTTCCTCCCCAATCTTCAAAGCTTTGGAAATTAGAAGGCCGGCAAGATCTTCACCCACAACCTGAATCGGACCAGCCAAAGGTTGCCACATTGCCCTGTAAATCCACAACCTGCCATGAAACACCTCAACACAACGTGCAGCTCTTAATTTCTGGATACAGTGTTCTATCTAGAAGGTATTCCCTTAATTCCCCTCCGGTACCTTTTACTCAGTGAGATCTCCTATCGCCTGTAGAACTGAGTTAGCAATTGGATATTGTCCTTTTAAAATATCATTCAATTAGGTCTTTTGTAATACATACAACCTAATGAGATAGCCTTACCGATTCTAAAGAAATTGCTAGTGCATTTCATCAAAGGCACAATAATGGAAACATCGATTCACTCCTTACCACAACATATCCCTTTGATGCTGCAGTCACCTAACTACCACACTTTTCATTTTCTCTAGAAGCAGCCAGCTGCCTCAATGCATGCCCATCAGACAAGGATACAGTCTGAAATAAGACATGTGAATATCAATCTCAGCTTCGCTTGTGTCTTCATTTGCTCCTGCCCAAGATCACTCTTTGACTCTAAACCAATAAACTGTCCCCCAATAAAGAAAAACTGCACAAATAGGATAACTGGAGCTTGGTGTTTTATGCCAACTGTACAAATGTTGCCAAAAGCATCATCTACCTTCTCACACCATTTACTCAAAAGAATGACAGGGCATCCATCAGAGACTTAGCCTGAAGAAAGTCCAGACACATCATGCAAAAGAAGTCGACAAGAAAGATTACCTTCACAATAATACACCTGCAAATGTGCAATGTGATTAGGCAAATCCACAATACTCATTGACATGTTTCCGAAAAAAGCAGCCACTGAGTCTGAAAGTATTTTGAATACACTATATCCACAAGGATAGCACATTAGCCATGCCCCAGATGTTCTTGGTGCTGTCAAGATGGAGAAGAGCACACGCCTTCCAGATACACACAGGACACGTTGCATTTGGTTTATCAACCTCCTGCCATGAGATGTCTGTTGCTTCTCACCTAGTCTGTCCCTGTATAAATAAAAACATGGTTTGGGGATCTGGGCTTCATCTAAATAAGTTACCAACCAGTCATTTAGCAACATCCAAATATATATTAATTTTTTCAATAAAGCTTCAAATTTTCTGGTTATTCTAAGCATATAAACTCACAGACTATCTGACATTTGGCTAAGTCTTTCATACAATATCCACTTGATACCATGAAAGAAATGTATTTGCAATGGCTTTTGCTCTGCAAATGTCATGTGGGTGTCCTTAGGGGATTGCATTAAGCACCTGGCGCCCACCATGAGGCTTCTTAATGAGAGATATAAAGGTTATGTTGAAATTATTGTTTAAAGGTGCTGACATCTCACACACATGCACACACATACACACACACATTTTAAATCAAATATTCAAATGTATACTGAAGAGCAATTGTTTCAGGATTTAAGAAAAAAGGACAGAGAAGGAGCTCTTCAACAAAGGTTATTTTCTGGATATTTCTATGAAAGACAGGGTTCATAATTATCTTTTTCCCATCACTGATTGATTCTACTGAATTACATAATAATTTGGCATCAAAATAGTATGAAGGTTCTGAGATGGCAGGAAATACAAAGAAGAAAATCTAAAATCCCTTGTCTTAAGTATAAGTTGATGGACTCTAGAATGTTCATTACCATAGCATTTATACATTCTTCAACTAACTTGTTTATGTAACCCATATTTATTGAGCATGTATTAAGTATGTGGTACTCAAGTACACCAGAGTGGTGTACAGTAGTCCTGCCTTGCTGGATCTTGATACAGATGATCCAAAATTCACATCAATCAATGTAAAATCTTAACCATGATGGGTACTTTGATGGAGAGAACGAATATCTAAAGGGATTTAACTCTGTTGAGGAGTTTAGGGAAGGCATCCTGAGGGAGTAATGCTGGATATGAGATGAGACAGTGACGAAAGTTACTTTGAAAAGAAGATTCCAGATCTAGGAAAGGTAGCACGGTGAACAGCTGGGGTGAGGGAGTGAAAGAAGATCATTCAAAAGGAAGGGATAATGGTGAATCATAAGAAAGTAGGAACTGCCCAGGCCCTGAAAGATCCTATGGAGGACTTGGTCTTATTTATGGGGCAATGAGAAATGCTGAAGGAGTTTAAACAAAGGCATGAAATCACAAAGTTGACATTTGAAAAATATAATGTTCAGGCTATTGTGTGAATACACTGGGAGAGATTTTAGCAAAAGTTCCAGTAGTAGATGTAACTTATGTCTGAATGGTGATGGTAATAGAAAGAAATAGACGGAAACAGGAGATTTTTAGAGATAAGACTATGATGGAGTAGAGATGGTTAATAACCAGGAATTAGTAGGATACCTCCCAGGTTTCTGACTTTGCAACTAAATGTATATAATTAGTTGCAGTTCTGGAATTGCAGCTGAAATACTGAAGGAGAACCAATTATGCTGGGGTGGGAAAGTGGAGCATTGGGTTATTTTGGGAATATACTCAATCTGGAGGCATCTGAGACATACAAGAGACAAGATCAAGTATGCAGCCTGATACATGGATCAGGAGCTTAAGGAGGAGGTCTCATTAGGTTACTATATCTTAACTGTTGCTTTGGAAAATAACAGCAAAGATATACTTGGAGTTTCCCTTCCTCGGCTAAACTAAGAATATGCCTTATCAAATTTTTCCAATTCAAGGCATCAAGGTGTGATGGAATGTAACCTAGCCTTGAAATTTGACAGTATACATTCAAGACCTGAATCCACAACTACTAGCTGGGTGTGCTTCAACAAACACCTTAGCTTTTTCTGTACCTTTTTTTCCTACACGCTCTAAAATTATTATGAATACATAGCCCCTAGTTACTTCACAAGGTTATTTTAAAGGTCTAAGGAGTAAAATTATAGAGAAAGCCATTTTAACTTGTGAAATGATAAATAGCATTGCCAATAAATGAAATATAACTGTCTGCATATTTTGATACTAAAGAATAGAAAAGAAGGCTTGTCACTGCAGATAAAATCTTAGTTAGAATGATGAAATACCATTGAATCCCCTCCAAAATCTGGATTGCCTAAAAAGGGTTTTGCACTGGGTGGGCCCTGGCTGAGGGGATGTGAATAAAAACAGAATTGGTTCACCTTTTGATCGAGACTGTAAGCCAGCACCCAGTCCTCTTGCTTGGGATGGAAAAGCAGGCTCTGGATAAAGAAGGTAAGCCGGTATTTCTGGTAGGTGGCCCCTTCGTCTGAGCTGATCAAAATGCTGCTCTCCATTTCAGGATCACTAAGAAGCATGATCTAAAGAAAGGAGGGGGAGAAAATACAGATCACGTGAGTACGAGAAATAAATACAATAAATTAAAGCATAACTATAAAGTCATCTGTACTTGCATTTCACAACAAACAAAGGGGCATCTGGACCTCCATTCGAATTATCTCTTTTTTACCTGATTTAGTCCTTCATTGCTGAAAAGAGCTGAAATATTGTATAAGGTTAGGTCTGTATACATATAAGACTTCATTTTTTAATTTTTACTTTCACTTTTCATGACCATCTTTTGTACCCTGGGAACATATTCTTAGGGATCCTCTGTGCCCTGACCTTGGACCATCACTCCCGTCTCTGCCGTCCTCACTCCCCCTACAGTTCTCCATCACGTTACGTCTCTTCCTGCTCTTTAGTCATGGAAAGGGTGGTCCTAAGATCCCAATGATTGTTCTGTTCTTTCTGAATTGTTTTAGTGATTTAATTGATAGAAGTGGTTTTATGATACCAGCCTTCTGGATATTTCCCAAAGCACATAACCCAAAGGACCCTTGAGCCAACTACTGCTGCCCAAGAAAGTCTGTCATCTCCAAGTCAAATGGACTAAATGGTCCAGTGACAAAATCCTGGCATCAAAGAAAACAGGTGCAATTGCAACACTCCTTGTCCATATAAAGTCACCTTGGAAAGTTACTTTGCATATAGAACCCTCAGGCCACAACAGCAAGTTTGATGATGTCCACACTGTCTTCATACCCTGGGTATAATGAGCATTCTTGGCAAGGTTGTAAGTAGTTTTACAGGAAGCTCTTTGCAGCAGCATTTTTTATCATGTAACTAATTGGCCCTAAAACAATTTTGCCATAAAAGGAAAAATAACTGGTTGACAGCTTGGTTTGACAGTTTCATTTGACAGTTTGGTTTCAGATTTCCCATTTTTATATTACATAAACCTTACCCTTCATAATGGTCTATACAGTGATGAGTAGGCAGGGTAGCCTTAAAATAGCGGTAACAACTATGGATATTGGCTCAATGGAAAACATGGTGATGAAACTTACTGGAAGTGTGAAATGAGTGTAAAGCCAGGCTGCATGCTGCACTTGAAAACATACCAGTTTTCAAACCAGTGAACCATTCAGTCATTCCTCCCGCCATTAAAACCAAAAAGTTTACCAAGCACAACAGTCTTGGAGAGTATCAACTGTGCATTCTTTAGCTAATTTAGACATAACAATTATTTTTCATGATTTTATCTTTTTTTTTTACTGGAAAAAAATGTCTTATGACCAGTTAGGTGGCAAAAATGTTTGCAGTGAAAATGCTTGTGTCGAAGAATCTATAGCGACTCTACTAGCCACATTTCAGGACTTGAAATCCCGCTCCAGTCGGTGCAATATGGCTTCTACTTACAACACCTCAGTGATTCTGGTTTCACCTAGAAATATGATTGACTTTCCAGGACTTAAATCCAATAGATGAAGACACTCAGACCTTTCCCTTCGTGAAGCTGGGAACAGACTTTCACACCGCTGACACCTGAGTCCTCCCTGAAGCTTCCCTTCCAGAGAATACCACAGGTATCTGGTTTTCCTCTTCACCTATTCTGAATACTCAGCCTTCTCTTATTATCCCAGTTGCAAGTCCCCAAAGGCATCTCCTCCAGGCCCTCTTCCTTGCTCAGTGCTTCCTACCTAAGTGTGAATGTTTCCACAACCATTTATGTGAAGTCAAAAGCCTCAGGTTCATTCTTGCTTCTGCTGTTTTGCTTGTCTCCTAATGTTTTAGTCTCTGAGTTCTGTGCATTTTACCAGTCAGCTCTAAAATCAGACCCATTTTCTCCCTGTGTCCTGTGATTGCTTTAGTTCAAATGTTATCAGCTCTGTCCAGGATTACTGTGAGACACCCCTAGACACTCACACAACTTCAGCTGTGTTCCCTCCAATCCACTTTGTGCATTGTGATCAGAACAGTCATCTTGTAATACAAATTATCAAGTGTATGTCTGATTAAGACATCCCCTACTTAAAACAATTCAATGGTTCATCTTGATATTCCTATATTTGAATTCCATAAGCCAGCCTGGCAAAACCCACCCCTGCTTATGTCTCTGGTTTTAGAAGCAGCATAGTTCTTTTGACCTTTATTATCCAGCTCTACCGAATGTCTGCCAAGCGATTAAATGAGCAAATGTGTTTATTTCTCTTAGTTTTTCTTGCCTTTGGCAACATGGCCACCAGTTGTGAGGGCTATTTCTGAACATGGTGTGAGTCTTGGGGCCCAAAGGACAAAATTAGCTTTTATAGTTTCCTATAAAATAAAACTATTAATAGCAGGTCATTTAAAATGTTATCCACAGCAGATACTAGTATTATAAAGTAAGCTTTACAGTAAATTCAATCCCTTTAACTGCTAAGTTTCATAGTGCTTTTTCTCTATTATTTCTTTCAGCTTCCAAGCTTACTTTCTTTTTTTCTCAAATATTTGTTTTTGCTTCATTGGAATAAGTTATTGCTAGTTATCAACAAATTTTTAAGAAATGGATGCAGTCTAATATATTTTTTCATTCATGTGTAAATAATCTAGGGGGAAAGTCTTAGATGGGTTTTTCATAGACAGAATAATTTTCTCCTCCTTTGGAACTGTGAAAGGGTAGAAGTAACTGGTAAATGCACCCCCACTGCCCTTGAAAAAAGTCTCAGGGGAGGCATCGATGCTCCTTGCAGGGTTTACGAGGACAGTATATACTGTGTAAGAATGAGGCTTTCCTATCTGCCCTCGCAGGCTTTTACACTGTGCACTGATGGGCTACATAACAGCCAATGAAATCATTTTTCCCCTGGTGCAGAGAAATTAAGCTGCTTATTTTATGCAGGTATAAAGAAACTTCATGCCTACGATTTTAATTAGAAGATAAGACCAACATCATAAACGGACTTTATTTTATATACTATGAGTTACAATACACTAAATAAGGGTAACCATCAAATATCTTGTGCAATGTATTCTTTTCCTCAAGTCCTGTATCTTTCTGTACATACACACCCACGCTTGCAAAGCAAGATTATCACCCTACACACCACTGTCCCCTGCATGTGTGCACACACATGCTTATACACTCGCTGAGGTTGCACTCACATATCCAGAAATGAATTCAAATAAGGCTTACTGACATGATGTGGTGAATTGAAGGAGCTTTTGTTGGCTAGAGTACATTTTTATTGCAACCTTTCTCTGACATTCTCATCAGAAATCCTTTTATATACTTTGATATCACGGCTGTATCTGTATTCAATCCAAGTTTCTGAAAAGGAAGAAAGGGAAAGAGAAACCTACATGTTTTGGATTTCTAATCTGTGCTGGGCACTTTGTTGGATATTTTATTGAAATCTCACACAAATTATGTGAAGTAAGTATCATTACCTGCATTTTATAGATAAAGAACCAGGCTCAGTGGAAAGCAACTTGCCTATTACCTCCTCCCATCAACACAAACATCCCCCACCCACACACAAACACCTGACTGGACCGGGAAACCTCAGCACAATATCATCTTTATGAAAGGAGAAGTAGAAGTCAGAGAAGCAGGTCTTTATCCTTCATTCAAACATCTCTAAGAAATCCCCCCAAAAGTCAACTTCAAGAAGGCCCATTTCCTCCTCTGAACTTCTATCTACTTTCATCCAAAAGGACATGAAGAATTAAATGAACTGGAATCCAAAGAGCAACTATAAAGTAAGCATGTTTCAAAAAGGAGAGGAAGGTAATAAGTATGATAATAAAGCAAATGTCTCATCCGATGTTGTCGCGAGGTGAATTTTGTGTTTGTATATTAATATACCACATATAACAAGAAGATCATCCCACATCCACCCACGTTTGTATTGTCAAGCAGCAATTTCAAACTCAAATGCCTAAGAGGGCAAAGCAGGTAGTGAGGGAAACAGATAAAGCAAGACAAGGAGTGGGGGCATTGCTCCAAACAGGAAGTGCAGGCTAGTCGTCAAATATTTAAAACTGAATTTTTAAAAATGTATCTAAATTAAATCTGTCTATGCACTGAATTCCTTCTTTGTTTTTTAAAGATGTATTTATTTATGCATGTAAGCACTGGGGTGTAGGCCAGAGGTGTAGGAGGTGAGAGGATTCACCAGAGACAGAGTGGGGAGCAGAACAGGCAGATCTACTGAAATACACTGCTGAGGGGAGCAGCAGGTGAGACAGGAGAGGTCTGCTGTGCCATGTGGGAAGCTCCCTTGCTGGGAATCCAACTCATGTTGCAGTGGCTGTGGATAGCTTCATAGTGCTGAGACTTAACTCCTTGTGCCACCAGGGAGGCCCTGTGGACTGAATTTCTGAACCAGACACATGATTCTTGGTTAAGCTGGAGTAAAGAAACTTACAAGCCTTGATTTGCAATTTTTAATTACAGGTGTAAAACCTATGTGGATACCTTTTAGATGCCCCTAGGTTTTATGAAGTTATGTGAGTTTGACAGTATGAACAGAAAAGTCTACCTGTTGGAGAGCTTGGTTTTGCTTTATTGTGCTTTGCTCTCATTCAGCTTTGATTCTTTATCCAGCTTGTCCCATAAGATCTGTTCTGGAAGCGGGAAAAGGTTTTTAAATAAAACTTAGCAGTTATTAATGGGTAGGCTCTAGGGGCAGGAGACTTGTGTTCAAGTCCTCAGTCAGCTACTTTATGTGAAAATGTGATGATGTTACCCAACTTTTCCAGGTCTGTGCACTCATCAATTTAAAAACAAAAAAGGAGATAATCATTGTATCTAACTCACAATGCTGTTGGGAGGATTAAATGAGATAATGATTAAAAGAGCTTAGCACAGTAACATAATTGCTAAACAAACATTAACCTTTGTCTTGAAATCACCCAAGGTAGGAGCACAGCTAAAGTCAGAGGGATGCCAAGTAGATTGGAGACAAACAGAAGTGATTTGGGGATTATTTGTCTCCCTCCCTCTGACTCCCATCATTTCTGATTTGAGGATAAGAACAAAAGGCTCTGGTAGTTGGAAAGCAGAGCTGCTGTTCACATTATAGTATCTCATTCCTACGAGGGAGAAAGTTCTAGAAATCAGTACAACATTGTGCTTATAGTTAACACAGCTGTACAATACAATTGGAAGCTTGTTAAGAGTGTCGATCTTACTTCTTTATTTTTATTTTATCACAGTGTAATATAAACATGAAAGAATGGGGGAGATAAAACTATATTTTATATTTATTTTATATCCCTGATAATCATTTAAGAAAAACAGACTCTATTAGCAAATATCAGCACGGCTGAAATGAACACCAGTCAGTAAGGCATTGTCAAGTTGTAAGAGACAATAGCTGCCTTGAGTGTCCACTCTCATCTTTTCCGTGGGAGGTGCCATCATGAAGGAAGCTAATGTGCCACTATCTATGCACGGGATATAAACCTCCTACAGCCCATCTCTACAGAGGTACATGAAGAATTAAATGAATGTACATGAATGCACACGACGGTCTGTAACTCAGACTAAACATGGACAAGTCTGAAGGGTTTTCCAGAGTACAGATGGTGCAATGTCTTTGTTTTCCTTTTCATCTGTGTAATGTTTTTTGCAGGAAATTCTTGAGAAAGTTGAATAATAGTAGCCCACGTTTTAACATTGAGTTGCAGTTGCAAAGGACACATAGAGGTCGGGAGCAGACAGGGGCTATGCTTAGCCAAAGATGCTTTCAGAAACCTGTAAGCTTCTCTGTGTCTAAAGTCGTCAAAATTGGTCTAGGTTACAGCAAAATCTCCCCAGAAATCTTTCAAGAATGCACCTTATCGTGCTGCTGGGCGAGTCTCACAATGTCACTGATAAATATATCATCTTATGCCATTGCCCCCATTTTCTGTTTCCCCTGTGTGCAGTCTATGAAATGGGGGAGTGGAGGATAGCTAAAGGTTTCTGTCTCTCACTCAGCTAGACATCCCAGAAAGGCAAAGGAAACAAATTCCAGTTCATTGCTCTGAAAGCACTCTCAGAACAGGAGTAAGCAGACTGCCTCTCAATAGAAAGGGAGAAATGCTATAATTTACTGTATAATTGAGTCCTAACGGGAGACCCTTAGCACAGTTGGCGCTCAATAAGAAATAACAATAATATCAATACAAGCTCACAAAAAATACAGAGGGAAAGCCTTTGGGCTAACCCCACAACCTATTGACATAATTGATACAGTGTTGGATATTGACTTACACACAAATAGAGTCTGTTACAGATAAGACTTTTAGTTGTAATGTAGCAATACACCAACACTCACTTTCATTTTTCATCCTAGTTCTCTCTCACACACTCTTTCATCCTTCCTACCATCTACCCACCCACCCACCTACCACCTATCAATCTATCTGCCCGTGTAACATCTTTTACAGCAGTGGTCCTCTCCTGGGGAAGGCGCTCCTAGCAGGCTCTGATGGGCACCGCTGGTATTTTGATCTGTTCACTCTGATTGCCACTCTGTTTGAACAGAGCGTTGTGGGAGATGGGGAACAGCAGAAAAAGAATCAGTGAATCACTTCAGTAAGAAGACAGTATAATGATCCAGACGAGAGGGCCTGAGCTATGCTGGAGCACAGAGGGACTAATAGGCAGTACTTCTGGGTGTGGAAAGAAAAGTCAAAAGAGTCTTATAGATAAGACATGGGGTATAAAAGAAAATGACAGGAGGCATTAAAAGGTTTTACATCCATACGTTCATCTCAGTGTTGCTTATCATAATTAAGTATTGGAACTAACTCAAATTGCCTTATAAGTTTTTGGCCTGAACAACCAGGAAAACAGAATTAACAAAAATGAAATAGGAAAACCTTTGGGAAGAACAGTTGGGGCCTTTGGAAATGAGGAATTTGGTTCTGAAGAAGCCTGTTTTAAGATGCCTAATGGACAGCCAAAAGGGGATGTCAAGTAGACCCCAGATGACAGGGCCTCCCTGGTGGCGTAAGGGTTAAGTCTCAGAGCTATTATTGTTGTGGCCTGAGTTTGATCCCTAGCCAGGGAGCTGACCCACATGGCACACCAGCCCGCTCCTGTCTTGCCCACTGCTCCCCTTAGCAGTGTATTTCAGTAGATCCACCTATGCTGCTCCCCACTCTATCTCTGTCTCTGGTGAATCCTCTCTCACCCCTGCATCTCTGGCCTACACCTCAGTTCTTCTATGCATAAATAAATAGATAAACAAATAAACAAATATTTTTAAAGATTTATTTATTTATGCATATAAGAACTGGGATATAGGTCAGAGGTTTTGGGGTGGGCGGGTGAGAGAATTCACCAGAGACAGAGTGGGGAGCAGAACAGGCAGATCTACTGAAATACACTGCTGAAGGGAGTAGTGGGCAAGACAGGAGAGGTCTGCTGCGCCATGTGGGTCAGTTCCCTGGCCGGGGATCAAACTCATGATGCAGTGGCTGCAGATAGCTTCATAGTGCTGAGACTTAACCCCTTGTGCCACCAGGGAGGCCCCCAATGTAACTATTTTTTCTAAAGTATACAACACATGTTCAAGGTATATTTTCAAGAGAGTGGGATGGCCTGCAGATTAGAATTTAGGAGATGGCAGTGTGTGGACCGCATTTGAAGATTTGAATCTGGGGATCACCAAGACGGCAAATAGAGATAGAAGAGAGTTCAGGGAGCTGAGCTCATGAGCAGTGATTAAGGGTCAAAAAGATAAGGAGGGATCAGAAAAGGAACTTGAGAGGGAGAAGGGAAACTCAGGGAGTCTACAAAACCTTGAATCCAAGCAAAGAAAGTATACTGTGGAAGAGAGTGCTTAACTGTCAGAGGCAGCTGAGGTTTAATTAAAATGAGTTATCAGGAACTGACCAGCTTATCAAAGTGGAGGTGAACATAACCGTGGCAGGGGAGTAGGCAGACAGTGTTGTTTCAGGTAAATAGTGATATGACCATTCTGTAAAGCTATGTGGTGAGATGGAATACGATTCTTATGAATATTCAGAGCTTCTGCTTTGTAATTTCTCTTCTAGGAATCTGTCCAAAGAAACCATCAGGGACCTAATAAAAGGTTTATGCCCCTGTATGTTCTTCTCAGTGTTATTTATAATAATAAAAAGTTGGAAACCACCCAAATATCTGATAGAATGATTAAATAAAGTAGGCTAAGTCCACTCAAAGGAATATTATGCAACCATTAAGTATGAACTCAAATAGTTTTGACATAAGAAAAATAATCATATGTTTAAAGAATGCATTAAAAGCAGGCATAACACATGAAGGATAATCTCAATGTTGTTAAAAATTGTTCAAATGGCATGCCTATATTTATGCACAGATAAACAACTTGAAGGGAAAATTCACTATATGTTAACAATAGCTATTACTGTGTGGCAAGATCGTGAGTCATTTTCACTCTTTTCCTTTATACTTCTCTATTTTTCCCAAGTATTCTGCAACAAGCAGATATTACCTTTGTAATAATGAAGTGCTTTCTTCCTCCCTCTAGACACACACACACACACACACACACACACACACACACACACACACACACACACATTTTCCCACTGTTAGTCCTTTCAAAAATCTCAAAATTATGCTACCACTGCCTATTGCTGGAAAAACTGAGAAGCCACACACATATCTCTTCCATTGTCAGCACTGATATGAGCACAGAGAGGTATGAGGTGAAAGTAGGGTAACAGGGGACCTCAGTGTAGACAGTATAGATATTGCTGCCCTCCCCTTTCAGTAGGGGAGGAATCTCTAGCACTGCCCTCCCACTATACTCAAAACTATCCTGCTTATCTCCATTCCAGTTCAGACCATGTTATTCCCCCCAACAAAATCACTCCTGTACTCTCTACAGGTCATGAAAACCAAACCAGGCACCCAGACACTTTCCAATGGGGTTCTCAGGTGTGAACTCTACAACACAAGTGCGTGCTCTCCCAAGCAGTCCTTCAAAACTCTATCAAGTCACTATGTCTCTCCTGTTGCCTGTGTTTGACAACGCTACTGCCCTACCTAGAAAGACCAGCATCTTCCCTGCCCATGCCTTCCTTCAAGGCCTATTTCCATGCCCTCTTTCCATGAAGTCTCCCAAGTGCTACAACAGAAAGATCTTTGTGTCCATGAGCTCCATCAACAAATTCATCACACCAAACTAAGGTTTTAATTTTAAAACAATGGAAATAAGTAAATGTGTTTGTAAAATAATAAAAAATAAAATGTTAGTTACATTTCACTTGCATTTATATCAGTTGCCACACAGGGGCTCAACTCTTTTCAGGCAGAGCTTCCGGTCTTTTTTGCTGGGCTTAACACAGCATATGCGCCATAAAATCTGACGAGTGGCTGAGGGAGGGTCACTCAGGGTTCCAAGGTTTTCTTGTCCAAATATCCATTGTATTATATCTGTGGCTCCTCAGCGCCCTGGCCAGTGAAGCCAGCTCTATCTCAATAAGCGCGGTCTGCACAACCTTGACCTCAAGTCTGCTTAGAGCTGGCCCAGGCCTTACCAGCCCTTCTGCAATAATCCTCACTCAGAGGTCTAGTCCCTTGCAAATCTCAGTTCCTCTTTTGTGAAAGACTAACACAGACACATTTAACAAATTGATGGCCAAATTATTTTTCAACAAGATGTTATTTCTAACACTTTAAAAAAGCAATTCTAACCCCGGTGAGAGAAGTTTCATCATTTAAACATATACGTATGTATGTATATAAAATTGGATTGGATAAGAATATACCATATATGCAAAGAAGACCAGGTTGGAAGCTATTTTCATTACTTTTGTCAAATCACGTTTACTATTTTGCTGTGGTTTGATTTGGGAGTTTTGGTTTGTTTGGTCTTTCTCCACATTTGTAGCACCAGAGAAAGACGCAAACCCAGACCTGGACTTGAGAGATGAGTGTAGGGCAGAGTCACAGGTTAGACGGCTGAAGGCTTGGGGGTCACCAGTGGAATGGAAAGTTTTTGAGAAATAGCAAATCCACAGAATCAAGATCACCCAAGGTGTCTGTGATTCAGGCTACCAAGATGCCACTGTGCCTGTCTGGAACCACTCAGAATGACAGCGTTAAGAGTTACTGCTTCGATCCTAAAATCAGAAAAGCGGTGACGATGTGAAGAGATAAAGAAAAAATGTGCACCGGCATGCAAGTATTGTCTACCACAAAACAAACCTAATTTGTAAGCATCCTGTTGAAACAGCGTGGGAGGAAAATCCTGAAAAGATTTTAGTGCACAAAGGATGGTAAACGGAAATTAATTGCACAGTACCCATTATGACTAATTTAAGAATTGCAGATTGTCACTGATACAGGATTTATATAGTGTGCTATCTTCAGTATGTAATTTAGTGAACAGAAGAAAAAAGAAGGGAGCTTTCATAAGTTCACTTGCTAATCCTGTTTTTCCCATTGGATCTTCAATTTTTCGTATGAGAAGCTGTCAACCGAGGCAACTGTCAGGGACCTAATCCTAGATGCCAGGGGAGGAATATTTCAGTTAGGAGAGGCAAGACAAGCTTTTGGTTTTCATGAGAAAAGTCATCGGGAATGCACTTGGAACTATCCTGTTTCTGGTCTAGTTGGAAGGGATAAGGTAGCTGAGAGTGTCACTCGAGGTGATAACAAGGGCACTATATTCTGGGGCACTGCCACACCAGGAAGAGCAAAGACCAAATGGTGGATAGCTTGGCTCTCACTCCGAGTCGCTGCCCACCCTCTGACGGGCCAGGATGGACTCACCTACAGCTAACCCTAGAAGGCATCACCACGGAGCACAGCAACTTGCTGAGCAGCAACCCTTTGGGCCAAAGGGCTTAAAGGGCCATAGGGCCCGTAAGTGCCAGGCTGCAAAACTGATGGTACCTGCAGTCCATACCCCATGCTGAGACAAAGCAAAGGGGGTGCAGACCCCATCATCCCTCAGTGTTGCGTCAGGCACTGTCAAAAAATGGGAGTCATGGAGCAAGCTGTTATGGCAGGAGGCTGCTGAGAAGGCAAAGCCTCACCTTTTGACTGACTGAATGATTTTACAGTCAATTACTTGGAGCAGGAGAACAAAGAGAAAAAAGTTAGAAGGAAGTAAACGTCTGCTTGGGTTATCCAGGCTTTGGGGAGAGGTGAGTCTGTGGATCTGGATTAGTTTTACGGCCCTTGTTTGAAGATCAAAATCAAGCTTCCAATCCTTACTTGTGGTTCCGATCTTATTAACAAGGCGTTCCGCTGACCCACCTCTGGGACGCAAAGTTACATATCAGTCAATGGCTCCCCAGGCATTCCTGGTCATGCCTCGTGACATATACTAACTGTCCCAGGGGCCTAAGCACCTTGCTCTTGTTGACCTGAGAGGCAGTGCAGAAAAGACGACCACTGCATTCATTATCTGTTGCTAGAAAACAAACAGCCGCACACATAACAGCTTCAAATAATAGAATATTATTGTTTTATAGTTCTGGTCATCAGAAGCCCAAAATGGATCTTGCTGGGCTAAAATCCAGGTGTCCTCAGGCCAGCGTGTCTGTCTGGAGGTTCCAGGGGAGGCTCTGTTGGCACGGTCAAGACGCTGCCTCTGCTCTTGGGCCACCCGCCAGCCCACCTTCCGAGTTCGAAGCCGGCAAGGACCAGCCCCATCTTTCTCATGGGGCATCTCTTGACTCTATTTCCCCCTTCTCCAGTGTCCAACGCCCTTGGGATTTATACACCAGCGAATCCACCGCCCTCTGCTTATATAACTATCAGCTGATTAACAACCTTCATTCCTTTTTGAACTTCAATTTCCCCTTGGGATGTAACCTCGCTTAATCTCAGATTCCAGGGGTTAGGACAGCTCTGGGACGGCCTTCTTTATCACACCCCATTTTCCAGGCAGGAATGCCAACACCAGGACTGAGCGCTTGCTGGAGGTCACAGCAGGTCAGCAAGTGTTCAGACTGAGGCCCAAATGCAGAACTTTCTATCACAAGTGGAGTGCTTTCTCCTCCCGTGGTGCTCTGTGTTGGTGACACAGTGAAAGAGAGAGAGGACACGGCCAGGGAATGACAAAGACTAGCCTGCAAACAAAAGCAGGAGGGAACCGGAGAGGGGGAGCGATGGGCAAGCATTTACCCCATAGGTGTTCTCGGTCCAGTCCCGCCCTCCTCTTCTGCTTTCCTCCCTTCAGCTGCAGATCTGACCTCATTATCCCCAAACAAAGGCACTGGTGACAGCACAAGTATGTATTTTTTCCCAGTTGTATCTTACGGTGTTTGTTTTTGTTTCCTCTCTTTCCCAATGTGAAGTAGAAGGGGAGGGGACTGAGAGGTAGCAATCTTGCCAGGCAGGTACTCTCTGTAATGATCCATCATCCCGTGCCGGGCGGTCCCCAGACAAGCAGGGAAGAGAGAGCCACGATAACAGTAATAACCGGAGAAGAGGGTCTGGCAGGTAATAACATAATGAGGAGCCCCAGCCGCCCTGGCCATGGGGTGGGGGGCTAGGAGAGGAATGAAGGGAGAGGTAGGAGATGGAGGGCCCAAAAGCTGCAGTTTTACATTGCACCCCAGTGTGTGTGTGTGTGTGTGTGTGTGTGTGTGCGCGCGCACGCGCATGTGTTCCTCATTGTTCAAAGGAAGAAAACAATACCTACAAACTTTTTGTTGTTGTTAAGGATATAGCAGCACATTTGTCAAAAGGTCCAACTGCCACTTCCGATTCCAAAGCTGGGCAAAGGATCCACCCCTATGGTGATTTAGATTAATCGCTTCTCATTAAGAGCCAATAAACAGACTGCATTCAGAGACTGGCCTCAGTGGCAGTGTGTAATTGCTGGGAGGGAGAGCCGAGGTGCACCAGACTTGTCAGATGTAATTTATAGGTTTTTAAGATCTAATCATTTTCTATAATATTAGATTAAATGACAGTCTATATTAAAGAGGAAATTACATTTCACCTTGCTTTCTTCACTGTTCTCCCCTTTTCCAGCTAGGGTTTTGAAAAAAGCTCCAATCCCATAAAAAAGGCCAGAAAACGTCCTTGACAATGTACTTGAGAAGTATCACCCGACGGACTTGCCTGCACCTAGATGTCTGTCCAGAGAAGGAGGACAAGAAAGAAATGGAAATATTCTCTTGGCTGAACTAAGTCACCCAGGACCCCCCCTCCCTGGGATCCAGGGACCTGTCCCCCTCTTTTACCCGGAGCTCTGCCAGCCTAGTCCCTGCCCACACACACCCCCTCCCACTCCAGGGAGGCGAGGGTGGTGTGGAACAAGCCACGCTCCTTCTTTGGACTTGGAATCCAACAGCTCTTGCTTTTTCATTCATAACTCACAAGGTGGCTCATTCACTCACTTTTGCTCCCTGCAGCTCTAACCATGAGTCAGGTTCTGGGATGGACACAGGAGCCAGGAGGATGAGGAGAAGGCATTCAAATCCCATCTCTGTTTATAAGCTCATTTATTAGCTCCTTGGCTTCAAAGCTTCAATTTCTCTCAACTATAAAATCTAAAAAGGAACAGCCACACCTGCCCCCACCACCGTAAATGGGTTTAGAGGGAAAGAGGATGAGAAATAGTGTTTGGGAAATCCTGACACATTGGTATCAGTCAGTGCTGAGGCCTTGCTTTCTCATCTTCTCCCTATTGAGAATAGTTATTCTTAATTAAGTTGTGTGTGTTGGGGGGGGGTGCAGTGTAGAAAATCATGTGTAAAGAGAGAGGTCTCTTGGGTTGAACAGCTGAGATACAGGCAATGAAAATGAAAAGCTGGAGAGCCCTGTTGTGGAAGGATGGGTCTGGTTCCAGAGCACAAAAATGTAGCAGTGGACAGCCGCGTGGTGCTAAGCCACGCTGGGCATGCTCAATGTCAGGTTATAACAAGCTGACTCTTCAGGCTGATGTCAAGGCACTTCTCTCACTGGTCCCAATGAAAGTTTCAAGCCCATGATCCCAGAGTCTACACTCCCCAAAAGCAGTGCCCAATCCCCTATTTCCCAAACCCGCACTTCTCCACCTTGAAGCCACAGCTGAGGCCATCACTCTCTCCCTGGAATTTTCTTTACCTTCCAGAAGGTAAAAGGTCTAAGCTTCATCTTACAACACACCTTTAAGGATGCACCCAAGGTCCTCCAAGAAAGCTCCAAGGACCCCTTCTCTCCATTCAGCAGTGCCTTGCTGAGCTGGCAATTACCAGCTTAAATTACAGTAAAACTTAAGCTCTTTTGTGGCAGGGCTACTTCCCCCATCTTTTTATCTTCCACACTGTCCAATTTAATGTCTTTCAGAAAAAGCACAAAGGTCCCGAGGTTCTGCTCCACGATGCCTACAGCCAGGAACCCAGGCTGAAGCGCAGCCCCTGCCAGCCAGGCCAGGCTCCTGGGTGAAGGGAAGGACTCTGGGCAGAGCCTCCACATGGTGCACGGGATTCTACCCACAGGGGGCGCTGCTCAGGTCCATGCTTACTACACTCAAGAGGCCAGAGCCAGTCTGGTGGCCCCACCTGCTCCCCTTGAGATACATAATCTCCCTTGCCCATTGTGGGGACAAGGAATATTTTGTAAAATTATTATTTTTACAAAATCTACTCCTATTTATACAGGAATCTCCTATTTATATACCCAAACAAATCAAAAACAGATACTTAAGTAAATACAAGTACACACAAGTTCAGAGCAGTCTATTCACAAAACATGGCCAAAATAGATAAAAACAACCCAAATATTTACCAACAGGTAATGGAAAGACAATTCTGACTGCATCGGACATGACTCAGTCACAAAAAGGAATGAAGTGTGGGAAGATACTACAACATGGATAAACTATAAAAATATGCTAAGTGAAAGGAGTCAGTCACAAAAGGTCACATATTTCATTTCGATGAAACATCCAGAAAAGGTTAGCCATGGAGACAGAATGCAAAGTGTGGTTGCCAGGGCTGGGGGTAACGGAGAATGAGAAGGGATTGCTTCACGGGTACTGGGTTTCCTTGTGGAGTGATAGAAATGTTCTGGAACTAGATAGAGGTGGTGCTTGCACAACACTGTGATTGTATTAAGTGCCACTGAAATTGTTCACATGGAAATGTATGAATTACACGCTAATAAATAAAATGAAATAAGATAAAACAGAGCTGGGCACGCACCGGTTGGCTCCAGTCTCTCTCTTGCTTGCCAATTAAGATTAGGTTGACAATATTAAGTTAAAGATACTAGTAAGCACAAAACTAATTCCTATCTAGCTTACAAAGTGACTAGTCTCCCAATAAACTTCTCTGTTTAATGGGAAATAATAATACAGCTAGTCTCCATGGGAACCACAAAACACCATCATCAAGACAGTCTGAACAGCTGTATTAACCTCAGGGTCAACTACTGGCCTGTGAGCTCGGCACAGATCTGCCCTCTTCTGTGGGGGGATCCCCAATTCTAGCTCATCCTGCAGCCCATGAAGTATCTGCATGTCCTGCTGAAGCAGGGACAGTTCCCAGGAACAAACCCTATTCTAATTGCCTCAAATCTCCTCATGTTATTTCTTAAAAATGATCATAACCAACAGGTTTTAATAAATTAACAAGCAGGGGCCTCTCCATGCCTGAAAGTCAGGCCTAAAGGCTCTCATTTTAAAGGATGGTGCACAGGTGATCGCTTTATATAGCTTTATGAAGCATGTGTTATAAAAGTACCTCTTATAAAAGTACCTCACCCATACGGCTTTTTAATACCATAGCAGTCCGTGCAATTCAGTCCCATAAAATCCCAGCAATATTTAAGTGTTAAAGGTGACTTTCACTATGATATTTATTATTGGATAATGAAAAATGGGACAGGTAGCCCTCAAAACTCCAGGCAATGGAGTGAACTGCCTCTCTTCTAAGCTTTTAATAACAGGACCACCATATTTTCTGGAAATGACATGAGTCCCCAGGGTTCCATTTGAGATTCCCTCTTGGCAACATGAGCTTTCTAGTAGTTCCCCCCATCTGGGGGAGGGAGGGCTTCTTAGTGACCATTAAAATATTTGATCCTGCCTTCTCTATTAGACGTGACTGTTTTTAGGATAATTCTGACTTTCCCATATGACCAAGAATTCCCTGAGATTCTCCTTCTAGCTGTACATACCCCTATAGAACCTGATTAGGAGAGGTATTAGAATGCTGTTCCTGCATCTGCATCCTACCACACCCCTGTATCTGCTCTGAGTCCCTGCCCCATTGCTCTTATACTTGCTGTGTGCTCAGTGCCATTCATTGCTCTGTGCCTGTGTCCTCAGCAGAATGTGGCATCTCTGAGAACAGACCATGTCTGATTTCTCTTTCTTAGCCTCAGCATTCAGCACAACATCTGGCACACTGCATATGCTAATAGATAGGTCTGAGTGAGACAATAGCTAACTCACTCTGAGAAGACTACCATAGAGCAAGATCATCCATTCCAACTATCTGAATACTCAGTGGAGGGCACACGCGACGTTAGTCATCTTCAGAAAATCCCACAGTTATCACTGTGAAGCCAAAGTGAACCATTATACCCACGACACAATTATTAGCCAACAGCAGAACACTGGAGAAAACCATCTGAAGATTCTGAGGTACATGCAAACACGGCATTTCCCTGGATCCTAGCCCTGACTTCCTGAATAGGAATTCCTGAATGGGAGAAGAGTCCTGAATCTGACTTTTCACAAACACTGAGATTACTCCAATGTACACGCAAGTGTGAGAACTGCCCCTTTAGTGTGTTTGCAGCAGAAAAACAAACAACAAACCCACTATCCTCCAGGCCCTTACAGAATGAAAGGAAACTGCAAGTGGCTGATAGTCCTCCCCCAACCCCCAAGATACACACACACAAAAGCAGGGTTCTGGCCACAGACAGTCAGGAGGCCCCTACTAAGAAAAGATAGTGTACAAGGCCGGCTTCCTTGGACTCCAGGGGAAGTCAAGGGCTGCGGGAGAGAATGATGTAGCACTAGAGACAGCACGAATTACTACAAGGGAACCAGGACACCATTTGTTAGCTAGCCTTCCCCAAACAACCTTCCATGCCTTACTGCTCTCTCTGAGGCAGCGCCCCCAAATATCCCTTTTGTAACTTTGCTAACTACACACTAAGCCCCCAGGAGGTGTGTATTTCCTTGCACTTTAGGCTTTGCCACACCACCGACTTACTCATAACATGACTGGAAAGTAATTAGCATCAACTATGGGGCAATGAACAGCTTCTTTCAGAGTCTACATTTAGTTTCTAGAATAGAAATGAGCAGGAATTAGCCATTCCCTTTCCTCATTAATAGGCAGGAGTTTGCCATTCTGCTAGTTCACAACATGTTAACACAACTCTAGCTGCCCCCTGGCTGGTGTGACTAGCTGGAGGTGATAGCAAAGGGAAACAAGTCAAAGCACTTGGTGTCAGTGTGTCTCCGTTTAGGCAACAGAAACCAACATGTGAGGAAGGAAAATGGAATCTGAGCAGAAAGAGGAGGCACAGTTCTCCGCATAGCCGCAAGGTGGACGATGGCAGGGGCTGCAGCAACTGCCCTGCACCGTGGGTGAATGGACACCCAAGGTTCCTGGACATCTAGAATAAGAAGGGTCAGTTTTGAACTAAGGGAAGAAAAGATAGACTTTAGAACAGAGCCTTTCAAAGTTGAACATGCGCAATAATTACCAAAGATCTTACTAAAATACAGATTTTCATTCAGTAGATATGGAGAGAGCTGAGAGGTCCTGTATTTCCAACAAGTTCCCAAATGAAGCCAATCTTGCACCACGCCAGGTAATGTAGATGGTGCAACTAAGACTGGGAATCGAGCAACACAGTCTCTGCTTAAAGAAATTTACAATCTATAGGGAAGGGGAAATTCAGTGCATTAAAGAGTTGCTATATGTTAGATACTGCACATGTGAAACCAAAATAAATAGGTAGCATTAGTGAAGACTAAGAAGGAAATTATCTGTAAAGATAACTGGAAAATGTAAATATATTGCCTGTGCTCACTAGAGATGTTTGAAGGACTGTCTATAGGAATAATTATTCTCTATAGAGAGGCAGGTCAAAAAAGTAGGCTTTCTTGCAGAAATCATCCAACTTATGATGTTCCTGCTCATAACATCACTTTAATGAAATTATTTTTATTTAGGAGCCAGTCTTTTAGTTATGGGAGCACTGAGAAAACAGCACTGAATATAAGTTTGTGGATTTCAAATTTAGTATGCATAAGAATCACCCAGAAAACGGATAGAACATTAAAAATCCATGCTCCGAAGATGCTGATTCTGGAGTTCTAAAGTCAAAACATAAAACCCCCCACTTTTTTCTGAGACAGCATTTCCCCAGTCTTAGCCAGAGGAAAATGCTGCTTGTCCCCAAGACATTTGGGCCAGCCCTTCGAATCAAATGGAAATTTCCAGCAAGTTTTTTCCAAAACCAATTTATAAAACATTTTTGTAACTAAACCAGATCTATAAAAAAAACCTTAAAGTCATAATCACAATCATAATAGCTAACATTCCTTGCTCTTGCTAAGTGCCCAGCTGTATGCTAAGATTTCTTTTTTTACATGTGCTGCTTCACTTAACCCTCTCAAAGACCTTAGGAGTTCAGATATTTGATTGATCACCATTTTCAAAGAACGGTACAGTGAGGTAAAGAAATATGACCCCTAATCTAGTAGGTAATGCTCCATGAACTACAATATATGTTTAACCCCAAAACTATCTATTACTATATACTGCCCTACAATTAGCAATTTTTTAATTAAAAAAATAGTATTTCATTGGCCATGGGTAGTGATCACACAGGGAGTCATTTCAGAATGTGACATTTTGAAAAGGACCTGGAATGGGGTAGAAGGTTAATAGTAAAGAAAACAAAAAGGGGAATGGAGGTATAAAGATGAGAGGAGTCCTTTCTCTGCTCTGCTGCTGTACTTTTCTTCACCTTATTTCTTACTGTCATGGCTTCTACCTTTGCATCTTAGACTGATGCTGCCTGGGATTCACCTGACACCCGTACAGGTGGTTTTGTGCAACTTAAACAAAAACTGCCCACAAATTGAACTTGCCTAAATCGAATCTTATTCCTCGGCTGACTCATTACCATTTCACTTCAAATTGATATTCAATGTGCAATTTAAAGTTTCTCTCCTCTCATTTCTCCACCAACTAGCTAATGATCTGCAAATGAACAATGAAATACACCAAGAAACTGACCAATAAATTCACTGTTTTCTCCACCACTCCCACCTCCATACACACAGAAATGCAAAACCTACATAGTTTACATCTCAAAAGGCTTATATTGTAGGTTTTCCTAAGAGAAGCAGGCAGGCACTTGGTTCTACTCCAGAAGCTATGGTGCGTAAAGATCTAAACCTAGACCAAACCAGATTGCTGCTCTCAGATTCTCTTTATTATATATCTAGGTGTAAGGAAAATAGAATATATTTATAAAATGCTGCAAGGGGTTCCAAGAGACAGCACTGAATTTCCTAAGAAGTAGAAGATGGAAGTCATATTTAACTTCATTTCTTAATACTACATACTTTGAATCCCTAAGAGAATGCCTTCTCTGTTAGTGTTTCACTCTCTTCATGGGAAAATAATTCCGTTCATCTATCATTCTCCTGAACTGCCAATTCAAACTAAAAGCCTGGCTTCCCACGTTTAAGCTGCTTTCAAAAGTATTTCTCTTTCCCTATGGCACAAAAGCAAAGCTCCATTCACCACCCATGTCTTCCCACTGATGTCCAAACACAAACATGTTATCTGTGGAAAATACAGCAATTTGTTTTATTTTATTTTTTTTTAAAGATTGATTTATTTAGTCATACAGTTGGGGTACAGGCCAGACGCATGGGGCAGCGAGAGGGTTCACCAGAGACAGAGCGGGGAGCAGAACAGGCAGAGAGACAGAAATACAACGCTGAGGGGAGCAGCGGGCACGGCAGGAGAGGTCTACGGAGCTATGTGGGAATCTCCCCGGCTGGGCGTCGAACTAGCATCACCGTTGCCACAACAGCTCCACAGTGCAGTGCTTAACCGCTGCACCACCAGGGAGGTCCCAAAAAATATAGCAATTTAAAGACAAAACAAATACAGCTATTTAAAATACACCAACTCTCAATTTTCTGCCTCGAGTGGGCTGGGGATCTTGTGCGCTGAAGGGACCTGGTGATTTTCTTTTTTAAACAGGGAAGAAAAAACAAACTTGGCTTTTACTGTTAAAACTTGGTTATTCCTATCACAGGGAAGACCTGGGGGAGGATGTAATCCCAAATGGTGATTAACCAAAGCATTTGTTTCATGTTCTGGATGGTGGTCTCCTTCTACAATACATTAGCTCGAATTAGCTTGTGCTCCCATTAGCATGAATTTCCATTTCTTGACAAAGTAAGTAATATTTAGTGACAAAGTAAGTAATATTTAGTGGGAGGGATGTAGGGGGTAGCAAAAGGGACCGGGAAACCATCAGCCTGTAATTAAATACTTCCCATGGAGACACTACTATGAATAATCAATGCTGGAGTAATGGAGGAGAGACTGGGTTTGGGGTTGTCTGATCCACTGGACAACCCCCAAAAGGAGGCAAATCTGATCTTCACTTAATCATCTCCTATTTTTCCCCCACTTGAGGGACTCTCTCCTTTAAGACTCTTCCTTTGGAACCAAGAAACACATCCAGGAAAGGAAGACTCAGGTAAACATCAAACTGGAAAATCAACTACTTGAGGGCAACTACATTGGGGCTTTAGCCACTGGGTCCCCAGGGGTTCACACCTGAAGATGCAGTGAAATGAATTAATTCATATGCAAACTCATTTCCCAGCCAGACCACTTCTCTCACACATTTCTCATCCAGTTCCAGTTGCCGTCACATTGCTAGTCTTTGCCTACTTCTCTGTAATCATCCCGCATCTATCCAGCCTTTACAGTTCTCATTTCCAATCAGATGCCCATGTGATGCCTGAGCCTGGCTCCCAGCTCCTTGATGCTGCTTTCTCCATCTTGCATGGTGAACCCACGTCTGAATGCATTGACAATGACCCACTAATATGGCAAAGTCCTCACTTCTGTGCTGTGAACACTGCCCTTTGCGACCTCTACTGGGCACAACAGAACTCTAGGAAGAACTTAAAGTGATCTGGTGGAGGGCACCCCCTGGGAGGTCTGCACGTCTCAGGGGCACTCAAGACAAGGCCAGGAGAGGATCAGCGTCCTGCATCAGGCAGAGAGCTGGACAACATACAGTTGGGGATAACAGGACAGTTGCATAAATGCCCTCAGCTCCTGGATACCAAACCCATTCTAAGCCCTGCAGGAATCCTATAGAAACTGTCCTCTAAACACTGTCACTCACCACTGGTGTTTAGACAGAAGCAGTTTTGTCTCTGAATGTCTATGCCCAAGATCTTTAAAATCACAAAGCCCAGCACTGGACAAGGACATAGGCCCCAGGGAGGCCTGCTCTGAGCCAACAGGGAGTGTGCGACTATACCACAGGGCAGCCTCACTGCCCACGAAGGCTATGCCTCTGTGCTGGGAGAGTCTTGGTGCTTTGGGGCCCACTGAGTGGCCCTGAAAAGGAAAGAGAATGGGACACTTATCTCTAAGCCAAGCATTTCCTGAGCCTTCCGGGCCCCAGTTGGTACATAACAGCATCAGCCCTTCCACTGAAATCCAGAGAAGGCGGACTTCCCCCAATCTGCACACACTACAGCCCGCATGGGTTTTGAGTATGGGTGTCTTCACAGAACCTTCTCTGTTCAAAGTGTGTCATGAACAGTGTGTTATGAACATACGTGTCCCTAAGTCTTTCTATATTAAGAGTTTTCATATTCGTTAGATAAATACCTACCAATGGTACTGATGGATCACATGGGATTTTCATTTGTGTTTTCTTAAGCAACCTCCATACTGTTTCCCATAGAGGCTGTACCAACTTGCATTCCCACCGACAGTGGACGAGAGTTCTTTTTTCTCCACACCCTCACCAACATCTGTTGTTTCCATTCTTTTTGATATGGGTCATTCCCACAGGGGTGAGGGGAGATCTTGTTGTGATTTTGATTTGCATTCCTCTTATAATAAGTGATGTTGAACAATTTTTCATTAATCTGTAAATCATTTGAACCCTCTTCTTCAGAAAAATGTCTCTTTAGATCTTCTACCCAATTTTTGATTGAGTTGTCTGATTTTTGGTGTTGGACTGTTAAGAACTTTGGAAATTTTTGAAATTAGACCATTGTCAGACGTGAGATATGCAACAACTATTTTCCCATTCTGTACACTACGTTTTTCTTTCTGAGATGTTTCTTTAGAGGTAAGAAACTTTTTGGTCTGATGTAGTTACTTGCTTACTTTAGTTTCAGTCCCCTTGCCATTATACTTGAGTCCCCAAATACATCTTTGTCATAGATTTCCTACAGTATGTCCCCTATCTTTTCTTTCAAGTATTTTCTGACTTTAGTTCTTACATCCAGATCTTTAATCCATTTGAATTAATTTTGAGTATGTAATTAAATACCGATCTATTTCTCTGCATGTGGTCATCCATGTTTTCCAATACCATTTGTTAAAGACGCTTTCTTTTCCCCAGTATATAAAAATTCCAGTTGTTTTACATCCTTGTCAACACTAGGTACTGTCTACTTTTTCATTTTTGCTACCATGTTGATAACATAAAGGTATTTTTATTTTGCATTTCCTGATGACTAATGAAGTTGAACACATTTTCATGTTTACTGGATACTGAGCTACCTTCTTTGGTAAAATGTCAGCTCAAGTCTTTTGCCCATTTTCTATTAAGTTGTCAAGTTTTTTAAAATGATTTGTAGGATTTCTTTATAAATTCTAGATATGAGTTCTTTGTCAGATAATTGTATTGCAAATATCTTTTCTTATTAAATGGCTTGTCTTTTCAATCTCATAATGCTTCTGTTGAACAGAAGTTATTCTTTTAATTAAAGTTCAATTTGTCAGTCTTTTCCTTTATGGCCAAATTTTCTGTGGACTGTGTGAGAAATGTTTGCTTATCAAAAAGCCATGAAGATAATCTTATTTTTTGTGTTGAGAAGCTTTAGAGTCTTTTTAGTTTTAACATTCACAATTATATCTGTAATCCATCAAGGTGGTTTCTGTATAGAGTGAGACCGGAGTCAAGGATTTTTTTTAATATTAGGATTTTCAACAGTTACATTTTTTTAAGAGATCACCCTTTAACACCATATATTAATGTTACTATTGTTATAAATCAAGCAATCATATGTATAGATGAGTCAATTTCTGGGCTCCCTTCTTTTCCATTGGTCTACATTCTGATTGTTCTGATAAAACCACACTGTCTTAATTATGAAATCTTGAAAAAAGTTCTGATAGCTGATAGTTTAATTGCCCTCACTTCCCCTCCCCCAGGATTATTTAATATATTCATGGTCTTTCATATTATTCTATAAATTTTATAATCAGTTTGTCAAATTCCACAGAAAAAGTCCACTGGAATTTTTATTGGAATTTTTTTTTTAACTACTGGATGAATTTGGGAGATAATTAACATCTTTACAATACTGAGTCTTTCTTTATATAAACATTATCTTCTTTCCAATTTATCTAGGCTTTCTTTAATTTCTCTCAGATTGTTTATGGCCTTCTGTATTGAAGCCCCATTCTCCATTTATTACTTCATTCATAACATTTTATATTACCTATATATTTGTCACATATTATTTGACGTTATTATGGAGTCATTATATGTATTTTTAATTCTCTTTGCTTTTCACTGTCATGTAGAAATTTAAATATATATATATATATACACACACACACATAGAGAGAGACAGATTTTATCCAGTGACCTTGCTATATTTACTGATTAATTCAAGTGATGTGTTACAGACTTGAATTTTCCACAAAGACAATTATGTTATTATTTCTTTCTCTTCAGTCTTTATACATTTTTTTCTAGTCTTTTATACTGGCTAGAACTTTCATTAAAATGCTGAATAAGAGAGGTGACTGTAATTTAAAAACAGGGGATAGTGGGTATCCTTATTCAATTCCCAATCTTAGAGAAACATTCAAAATTTCACAATTAAGTGTGATACTTCCTGTAAGTTTTTAAGAAAATATGTTTTATTAGATTAAGGGCGTTCCTTCTGCATCAATTGAGATAATATGATTTTCATTTATTAGGTAATTGTGGTGAATTACATTTGATTTTTAATGTTAAAGTAACCTTTCAGTAACCTTTCTGAAATAAACCCAACTTGGTTGTGATATACTATCCTTTTGATAGTCTGTTGGCTTTAATTAGCTAATTTTTTTTTTTTTAAGGATTCTGGCATCCATTTTCATGAGTGGAATTAATCTATAATTTTTATTTCTTTTAATTTCATTCCCAAGTTTTGGTATTAAGGTTACGCTGCCCTCGTCAAGAGCTGGGAAGTCTTCCCTCTTTCATCTATTCTCTGAAAAAAAAAAAAAGTTAAAATCTCATGTTTGTTTTGTTTTTTTTTTTTTCCCTCTAACATTTGGAAAAATTCACAGATAAGGCCATCTGGGCCTGGTGATTCTTGGTGGAAAGACTTTTAATCACTGATTTTGTTTCTCCAGTAGATACTGGCCTCTTCAAATTTTCAGGATCCCAAAACATTGCCATAATTGTTCTAGGAAACCATGACATCAGATTCCTAGAAATCCTCAGAAAATGCTGTACCACGTTTCATCTGCCAGAGGCGTCCGTGATTCCCCTTTCCCAGCCGGCCTTTGGTGAGATCTCCTAGGTCCTCCTCCTGCTCTGCACTGCCTTTCTGATGAATACAAGGTGTTTTATCATTAAAAAAGAAAAAGCAATCCTTATTTTTGTAGCAGGGTGATTCACTGAGAATTTAACACAGCAGTATAACCTATTAAGACATAAAATTGTGTCTTTTTTCTCAATGCTCCAGACTCACCAGGCTGAAACAAAAGCTAAATCCCAATTCCCTACATAAGTCCTTCTAGACAGGCAGTCAAGCCTTTGTTTCCAAAGACTGGACTCTCTTTTCCCCCAGTGGGAACTTCACAGCTTTTTTTGTTGCTTTGTTTCAGAGCAAGAAGAGAAAGAGTTTTGTACTTGGAAGACAACGGTAAAAGCATCTTTGCTTTCTTCTTTGAGAGCTAGACTAGTCCAGGGATGTAAACCAGATTGTCAAGGCTTTGGTGTTCTGGTTGAAAAGAGAAGAATCCAAATCCCTAAAGTTGTATTGTAGCAGTAGGAAAGGTTGTAGTTCTCTGAGTCCGATAAGCAGCATTGCGGAGGCAGGAATTCAAACGGGGCTCTTGTTAGTGCCTGTGTAGGCAGTGAATGAAGTCCGTGACCTTGAGAATCCTTGGAAGGAATGCACAGCCCAATGCAACACAGAGGCAGTAAAGATGGTTTCCAGGTAAGCGACTTGGCAAGAATGTGGGAAAACTGCCATCACCAAATGAGGTCAAAAACATTCTCAATCTCCCCTAGCCTGTGGAAATATAGCATTTTTACCTGACTCGTGGGAGAGAAAACCAGAAAAAATAACTATTATGGTATAGATCAGTGGGTATAATGATGAAGAGCTCACTCTCCCAATTTATCTTTCTCTTTTCTTTCTTCTTCTTCTTCTTCTTCTTCTTCTTCTTTTTTTTTCATAGAACATCTGGGGTGTAGGCCAGAGGTGCAGGGGGTAAGAGAGGATTCACCAGAGACAGAGTGGGGAGCAGAACAGGCAGATCTACTGAAATACACTGCTAAGGGGAGCAGCAGGAAAGACAGGAGAGGTCTGCTGTGCCACGTGGGTCAGCTCCCTGGCCGGGGATTGAACTCAGGCCATCACGGTAAAAGTACTGAGACTTAACCCCTAGGTCACCAGGGAGGTTCCTCTTTTTATTTTCCAATAAGGAAAAAAAATCATTCTTTTTAAAACGTGTGGTTTATCTTTTACCTTTGGAGTGTGATGGAACAAAAGAAACTATGTCCCATTATCTTTGGATATTTTGGATCAGTACAGGAACCCATTAGGAAATTCGTTCCGTAGGTAGGTTTTTGGTGAGGTCAGTTACTTCACTGAGCCTTGGAATCTGCTTGGTCTGCCTTCACCTTTCCCTCCCCTAGTAGTACTTCCATCCAAGGAAAAGAATATGGCCCCAAAAATTCCAGGGTGCAGGAGCTTCCGGCCAAATGGGACTCTTCAGGAATTAAGGAAGAGTGGCAGCTGTAGCATAATATGGAATTTAAAAATTTACCTGCTTTGGTGGGGACCATTCTGGGCTATTCTCACTTAGTAATTGCTTCTTGATTTCAACTGAACTGAAATGAATGTTGACCTGGTGCCAAGCGCTGTTAGGTACCAGGAAGCTAGGAAATATAATGCACGGTCCTGGCCTCAGGACACTCAATGGTTAGCAGGGGAGACAAGGACATAAAGGCTGTGCTACAGGAAGATGCATGCTAGGGCAGGAGATAACCAGAATGCCGTAAAAACACCAAGAAGGGAGCAATCAATCCCACCATAAATGTCCCTTTTACTCTGCTCTCTCCTCCAGCAGAAACAAAGTGCTAGGCTCTGGATTCTGGCAGAAGGTGCTGGAGGAAAACTATATGCTCTCACAGCTGGAAGTCATTAGTCCTCTCGCAATGACAGGAGAGACCAGCAGAATGCTGGATAGAGAAGGTGAGTCCAGGACAGAGCAGCCAAGCTCAGGTGCCATCTGGATCAGGAAAGCAGATCTGGGAAGTTGGGATAAAACCCGAAGCAAAGCCCTCTCTATGAGTTAGCCCTTCGTAGGCCTTGCCCAGTGAGACTGAGAATCATCAACAGGTGGCTGGGATCCAGCTGCTCTGGAACAGCCTTCAACAGCTGCACATGGCACCCAGCCGCCCCCAAGACAGCAGCAAGAATGTTGCTTTCCAAACACATGCAAAATGGTGTACCAGGCATTACAACAGGTACAAGAATGGGAAATCTCTGTGCTTGCCCCCAAAGAGTTCACCATATTTCTATAGATGGAAAAATTAAAAGATAACACACAAAGGGGAAATGTCAATGCAGATGGGAGGAAACACAAGGTGAGTTGATCGGTAAAGGCCTCTTGGAGGGGACGGCTCTGCAGGGGGGTCTGCAGATAGTTAGAATCCAGGTAGATGGAGAGAGAATGAGCTTGAGAAGTCTAAGGCACCACACATATAAGCACAGCTGCTGTCGCCAAGTCCAAAGGAGCCATGGAACGTCTGAATGCTACAAGGGTAGAAGAGTACAGCATGGGAGGCAGGGGATAATATATGGTGCAGGTTACAGGGGACCTTTCATTCCATGCTATAGAATTTGGCCTGAATTTCGAAGTCAATGAGCAGTCACTGGCCAATTTTGAGCAGAGCAGGGACCACATAAAAGCAAATGATCTCACATAACACTTCTCCCTGAAAAGCATCCCTCTCTAACCAGTGAAGCCCATTCAATCGGAAGATGTCAAAACACAGCCCAGTACCAGGTTATAAATTTACCTGCCAACTTCTGAGAGTCATATCAGCTTGAGAGGGTTTGGGTGTCTGCACTATATTTATTTCCCAGTCAAAAATTTAAGGCACTCACAATGGTAGAGATAGAGCAAGCTGAGTTTGAATGGGTTTCTGATGCACAGAGAGCTCTGAAAGTACAGAAAGCACATTCATCCGCAGCAAAATCAAAGGGTAAGACTGGAATCCAGGCTCTGCTAATCAAGTCATCCCTCACCAGGTCAAGCATCTACCACTTGACTGCTTTCCATCCCCGCTGGAGCCTGAAGGCAAACCACTACTCCCTGCTGTGCCTTGTAATTAAAGGTAAAAGTACACACAAGCATTGCCAAAGGAGAGTGGCCAAACGTGTGGGGAAGCAGCATTTGGACGTGCCCAAGGGGGTGAGCAAGGTGCATATAGCAGTAAGATGCTGCCACAGCTTTGCTGGGTGACCTTCACTGGCCCTCTTGCAGAGAGCAAAACTGATGCCCATTTCTACTGAAGCTGCCATGGGGAAAGGGCATCAGCCTGGAACTTGGGGAAGGGGTATGCTTCCAAGACCCATGTTTAACTTGGCTAGAAAGGACTGGAGGAAAAGCAACAGTAGGTGCCAGCCTCCTTGACTCAAATAAGCAAGGCTGCTGTACTTTGTGGTAAGTGAAGGTGATACAAATTTTCAGGCTACTGGAGAGAATTTACAATGACTTACAAAACACATATTCAGTATTAGTTTTTCTCCTAGAAAGGCACTTCTTGAATTTTCAGTTTCCTGGCATTCATATTAATACTCACTTTTTCAGGAATAGGCTTAATTTCTAAAACGAAATTCAAATACAACAACAATGCATAAAACATTGATCCACTTGGAAAACTCTAGCTCATCTTTGAAGACCCAGTCAGATGTGATCTTTACTCTGTATCTTCCTCTAATCACACATGGCAGAATTAATTACCAAAGCACTTGATTCATATCTCTATTATAATATGCTTCCTTAACAGAGACCCAGTCTCATTCATCTTGATGGTCCTGGTGCCTGGAACAATGTTAACCACAGAGTAAGTTTTCAATGAATGTTTGCTGAATTGATGGTGAGATAGGTTGATCCTATGTTCAACACCAAAAATCGCAGTCTATATTGTTGAATTTATCTCTGTTTGCCAAGACTTATGTGTGTTCCGAAGCATAAGCCTGTCTCCTAAGATTTAGACCCATAAATCCAACTGCCTAAAAGCTTTCTTACCCAGATGTCCCACGGTGCCAAACTCAACATGCTCCCACCAAACTGATTTGTTTTTGTTCAATACTACTTCTTTCTTTGTAGTCCATCTATGTCTTTTGAATATATGCAAACTCTACTCATTTACTCAATCTTGTTCTGAAGAATGACCCCCAAATCTTCGTTGGTTAGAGCAACATCCAAACCAACACTAAGATGGGTTGAGTTCACCTCTCCAGCACTTCTCAAAGTCAACCCTCCTCACCATACTTCCATCACTGCAAGAGAACCTGCCCTAGAGCACCATGTCAGCCACTTTGTTTTCACCGCATGCTATATTTCAAACACAGATCTCCATAACCTGTGCTTTTAAGTTATGAACAACCTTCCAGATCAACAAATATCAATCTTCGAACACTACGCAATATTCCGTCACACTAGTGTATTTTCACTGACTAATAAAGTTCTTGTGGTTGGGCATTCATGACATTTGATCATTTTTGCTTTAACATGGCAACATCACACTGGACTCTCTGTTGTCTCACCATTCCCTTAAACCCAACCTCCATCATATTCATAAGTGATATTTCCAAAGCACAGATATGATCCAAAAACCCCTATCGGGTCAAGGAAAAGAAAATCCCCTGGCCCAGTACAGGAGATCTTTACTCATGGCCCCTATCATGTCACTTTCCTCTGCTGCCACCTCCTCCCATGTGGTTTCACCCCACCCCCACCAAGCTTCCTGGGGCTTCTTTCCACACTTTACTTTCTCACATGTCTGTGCCACTGCACACATTATTTCTTCTGCCTGGAAAATCCTTCCAACCCACTGCCACCACCATCATTCCTCAGTAAACCCCTATGGATTTGTTGATTTGATTATATTATATTAGCTTTACTCTATGCCTTCCTGGCTCTGCCAGGCAGAACCAACATGTCCCTCCTGTGTGACCCACAGCATTTCCCCCCTTTCTGGAATGTTCTGTGCAAGCAAAGGCCCAGGACACAAAATAAACCCCCAAATATGCATGGATGAAGACATTTTTTCTTCACGCCAACCAGACTAGCAGTTCTTGATGGTAGAAGCACACCAGAAACATGCAGAAAGCTTTATGAATTACTAACCCAGGGCCTCGCTCTAGATCTACTGAAACAGTTCCTTAGCGGAGGCCTGGGCATGGATATGTTTTAAAGCCCCTTTGGAAATCCTGCAGGGCAGCCAGAGTGGAGAATCAATGAAACTGACTCATCCTTTGAAGGCTGCGAAGTGTATTGTCCAGAATTGAGTAGGCTGCAGTGGGACAGAGTATGGAACCTAGAGTTAGTCACCTGAGTTTGAAATTCAGGCCCTCAACTTCTTAGGAAAGCAAGTTTCTCTATCTCTCTTGGCCTCATTTTCTACAGCTGCAAAATTGGGATAATAATAGAGCCTAACTTATGAGAACCAAAGGGGATAATAAACTTACAAGGGTCACGGGGCTGTTTTGAAGATCAATCATGCAACACATATAAAAACATAGCCTTGGCCCTGGCACAGTGAAAGCATGTTATGGGTCATTATTACTCTTCCTTCATGGTCTCTCAATCACCCAAACAAGCCAACAGGCACAACAGTCATCTGGAGACTCCTCAGGGACCAGATACTACCGCTCAGCATCCTTACCGGCTCCTGCAGCCCCAGTGAGAAGCTGTCTGTCTGCATCGAGATCCTTCCTGGAAAGGAAACAGAGCAGGAACACCCCTCCCCAGCCCTGGCTTTTTGCAGAGATGATGCTAAGTGACTGTCCACTTCTTCCACTTCTGCAATCTTAAGGGAAACTACAGTCAGATGGTCTAAATTGGTTTTAATCCTGGAAGAGAAATGCTGGGTAGAAAGACTGACACTGAGAACGAGGGGCAGCACTATTTTTTTGGCAGAAAGTGGCAAAGGGATAAACCAGCAAACTCCATTTGGTTGTTAAGTCTTAGGATAGCAGAGGGATAGATGAGATCACACCCAAACATCTAGAAAAGCTCTGGGGGGAAAACTTAAACGATCCCACTCATTCAAAAACACCATGAGAACACAATCACTTAAAAAACTCCAGCTAGTGTAGATGTGTCCAAGCCATGAGTTATGCAGCCCCAGGCAAAGCCACACACATGGGTTGTGGGTCCCACTCACCATCCAGGACATGACCTGGGAGGTTTGCTTTGCAGGGGTGATGAAGCCCAGCCAGTAAATTTCAGAAGTTATTTCCAAACCTGGCTAGACCTCGGGGATGCCTCAGAGACACTTTGCCTAAAATCAATCCCAAAGCTTCTCCAAATGCAGAGGATTGGAATCAGCGGGGGTAAGTGAGGTCTACAATCCAATGCTTTTCACATTTCCTCAGGCTATATGAACACTCAATCCGTACACCTGCTATCCAGTTCCTGCAATTTTAGGGATAGAAGTTCCATTTGGGAGAAAAATGCAGATGAAATAGAGGGAAGATTTCGTGGAGAAAGGAAGACTGAAGTAGAAGTTTGGAAGAGGAGGAAGGCCTGGG